>JBBPCY010103301.1:0-20108 GCA_037974405.1 Brachyalestes nurse | reverse complement strand
GATCAGTATACTGGTGGTGCTGAATGCTGAGTGGTTGGAACTCCTTTATCTAGGCTCCTTGTATCTTTAGGCACTTTTGTTCCCATTTCTTACACTGAATCTACTCAATATGATAAAGATACAACAGTTTGACAGAAAA
The DNA here is from genome assembly GCA_037974405.1 of Brachyalestes nurse. Taxonomy (NCBI): domain Eukaryota; kingdom Metazoa; phylum Chordata; class Actinopteri; order Characiformes; family Alestidae; genus Brachyalestes; species Brachyalestes nurse. Next base: position 19,969 of record JBBPCY010103301.1, on the reverse strand, counting down.
TAGTATTTTGCATCAACAAGGGAATTAAAATCAAAATACAAAGACATGAGGAATGGCTGATGACTTTGCCAGTATTGCTTGTAGTTTCCATCAGAAACCTGGTTTGACTTAATCAGTCCTTCGTTAAATGCAGCTATACGTCTCGGCTGGTTTTCGCGGGGGTCAGGCGCCCCATTACTTTTGTCCATATAATATGTCATCATTACTTTTGTCCATATTATATGGCCAAAAGTAATGGGATGCCTGACCCCCGCAAAAAACAGCCGAGACCCAGAGCCCTGCATGGACAAAAGTATTGGGACAACTGACCATTACACCAACAGAGACTTTAATAACACTGCATTCAGATACATAAACTTAAATATGGAGTTGGTCCCCTTTACAGCTGCTATAGTGGTTCCTCCCCCCATGCCCTGGACTCTGAGGGTTACTTGTTATTCTATAACAAATTGGATAAAATGTGAATGCCCTGCAGTGGCAAATAGCTTTGGTTTTATATCTGATATGATTACATTAATGTTTAAATTGAGATTCAAAGAAATATTTGAACTGTAACTGTGTTAAAGGGAACACTGCTGTTAAAAAGCTCCTTATTTATTTAGAGTGTTTGTAAACCAAATGTTATTGCAGTTTTGTTCATATAACAGTTCTTTAAAAAGAAAAGTGCGCAATACACTACTTTTGAATTCATTATTTAATTTTGGGTATAACCTTGCGATTAATCACGATTAATCACAGACAACCATGCGAATAAAATCTATTTTATTCACAGTTCTCTGCAGTGAGGGTCATGCTTTGTGTGTGTGTGTGTGTGTGTGTGTTTCAGAGGGGTTTCTATGGCCCGCGGGAGCGCAGGATGGGTCTGTCTGGGTTTCTGCGGTCCGGAGTGTGGAAGAGTGGATGGAGAGCGTTTCAGAATGGATACTGGGGGAATGTGTGGGGGGAGGGCTTCGTACTGGGCGGAGTTTACGTCATCGGACCAAGACACCAGGTTTGTCCGCTCATCAGACGTGTCTCAAAACCAAGAACACAGTTGAGATTTCATTTCTCAGTCAGAAAATACATTATGGTCCTTGTTTTTGATGGTATTTTACAGCAGAGATTTGTCAGAAATGTTAACAATTAAAAACAGGTGCTGTGTGTGATTGTACCCCAAAAGAGTGGGATCTATTTTATTCACAGTCCTGATGAATCCATTAAGAACTTTAATCACCTCTAGTGTAGTGCAGGTTTAAAATTGGAAGAAACTTCAGCAGGTGGGTGAGATACCACCATATTCACAATTATAGGTTCTACAAATAGTTATCTAAGAAAAACAAAAAGCCAAACACATTTAAAAGGAATGTTTTTTGTTAGGACACACAGTGACCTACGTATGAATAATTCAAGCAGAACAAAGAGCATCTAACTGAAGTCCTGAACCAGTGAATAAACAGGACCAGATGATTCCAGATGATCAGGCGGTGATCAGTATACTGGTGGTGCTGAATGCTGAGTGGTTGGAACTCCTTTATCTAGGCTTCTTGTATCTTTAGACACTTTGTAGCCTGTCCAGTAAAACATTTGTTCACATTTCTTTAAGCTTCTCAGTATGACTGAGATAAGACAGTGTGAGTGGAATAAATTAGTAATTTGTGGACCAACAAAGGGATTTAAAGCAAACAAGAGCGCCAATTGGGATTCATCTATAAGTTAAACAGTTCATGGTGACTTATAGAGTATAGAAAATATATTTTTATGCTGTAGGCATTGCTGTATAATGGAAATAGGGAGACTTGGCCTGTGTCTTGCCCTCAGGTAAGAGTTAATTTGACATCTTGTTCTCCCAGGGCGTCCTGTTAGAGCACAGGGAAATGGAGTTCGGAGACAAAGTGAAAACATCTGACGTCATCCAAGCTGCCAAACGGATCCAGACTGAATTCCTGCCCCTCCGAATGAGATAGATGTTCTGTACGGGTTCCCAGACATCCAATAGATTCCACCTTTTATTTTCTGACACTGATACTGGTTTTAATAGCCTATACTGATCTGAAAATACCCTTAAAATATCCCCCTAAAACGTTTTAAATGGTTTTCTGTTTTTAGGAACGGCAATGGGTCTGTACAGAATCATAAACACTCAAATACCAATTTGAATTGCCTATAAAAGGTTCTCAAATAAGTATAAATGGTTCGTTGCCTGGTTAAATCATTTAACCAAAAAGGGCTCCTGTGAAAAAGGGCCCAAATTCTACTTTTGTATTGCATTTTTTCTTTTTTTCTCCTAGTGTCCACTTGTGCCATTTATATATATATATACTGTATATATAAATTCACAAAATATGTAATTTGACCAGGGTTGCCAAAATATTTGCATACAATTGTTCTTCAAATGTGTGTGTGTGTGTGTGTGTGTGTGTGTGTGTGTGTGTATCTGTATCTGTGTGTGTGTGTGTGTGTGTGTGTGTGTCTGAGAGTGTGTTTATGATAGGTTGTCTCTAAGCTCCAGTAAGGGGGCAGTCTTGATGTTTCACACTCTAAGCACATCACATTCACCTTCCGCATTAATAAACACACACATCTGTCAATAAAGACATATAAACATTTTTGTCTCTTTTCTACCTTTTTATTGCAAGAAAAAACAAGAACTTTTACATACACCTTCCAGCTACACCCTACTTTATTAGAAACACCTACATTTAATTTCTGGTGACTGGTCACTTTATTAGAAACACCAACCTTGTGCTTCCACTCACTGGCCACTTTATTAGAAATACCCACCTTGTGTTTTTTATCTATGACCAACCTGTGTTTTTCATACATAAGAAAGGTTTGGTAAGACTTTACTGAACTTGCAAAAATAATCTTTAAAAATGTTTAGATGAGCAGTGAGTGTTTTTTTACATTAACTAAATATACTGAATAAAACTAAAATGTATAAACACAGCTTTCTACAGTAAACAGTGATGCTCTGTTCAGTATATCAGTGAGTTCCATGTGGAAGTGTTGGGGCTGGAGCCTATCCCAGCTGCTATGGGTGAAGGCGGGGTACACCCTGGACAGTCACCAGCACATCGCAGGGCCACATACAGAGACAGACAACCATTCACACCTAGGGACAATTTTGTGTGCTCAGTTAACCAATGCACACATGTTTAGGAAACCGGAGTCCGTGGAGGAAACCCACACAGTCACGGAGAGAACATGCAGACTCTACACAGAAAGACACTGCACCCGACCCGGGAGTCGAACCCAGGACCTTCTTGCTGTGAGGCAACAGCTAACCCCTGCGCCACCATGCCACCCTTCACCACTGTGCCGACCCATTTAACACATTCAACCAATTTAACCATTTAACCCATTCAACCCATTTAACCCACCAAGTCAATCCAAGAGCAGTCAGGAACACAGCGCCCCCTGGGAACAGTGTGTGGGGACGATACCTTGCTTAAGCATACCTCAGTGGTGCCACTAGCAGTCCTGGGATTCGAACCCATGACCTTCTGATTGCAGGGGCAACTCCCTTATCACTTCTTATTGCAATAAGCGTCAGTTGATCAAATTTGAAGTGATTCAATTTCTGCAAGTTGTAATAAGCCTCTATAGACATATAAATAATATATATATTATCATTTGTCATGAAATTGTAAGTGTAACATAAAACCTAGAAAAGTGTTATCAAAAGTTATAGCTGATCATCTTTAAATTCTGTTTCAATGTGGGCATGTTTTCATTTACCTGTCAGGGTCATCAAAGTCACATTTTTATACTCCCTCAGTTAAGGAGGCTTCTGATAGGCTGGTGCCTTATTTATGCAAAACACTTTTATTTAAGAGCAGCAGGAGAATATTCAGTTCTGAAGTGAGTTAGAACAGAAGAGAAGACAGGACTGAACACAACAATGAGGCTCGGAACAGAGTTCTAGCAGCGCAGAGTGAGTATTTATTCTCATCTTTGTTTAAATTTCCACTTTAGGCTTTTATTTATGTATCTATTTATCTGTCTATCTATCTATCTAGAGAGTTTTCTTTTGACTGTATATTGTATTTTATATTGTTCAAGTCTGATTGATTATTGAACTACTGAATTACTCAGCTTTGTTGTTCCTTACAATAAATATGAAATTTACATTGAGTTATGAGAGAGATGGAAAAGTGGGCCAGCAGCTATAAGGATGTTTGTTTTTAAATAACTTTACAAAAGATTATATTGTATTTGGACATTCAATTAATACGACTCATCGAATGAACACATTCAATATACTTTTATTAAGGTTTTTCAACAAAATTACAGTGGGTTGTGGTTGCCAGGTCAAATAATAATCCACAAACACCACAATGGTTTTAAATAACTTTACTAACGTTATTTTGAATTTGTTCATTAAATTAATATTTAGAAATATTGCATTTTCAGTGTCTAGACAGTGAGATTAATATCAAGAAATACTGGATTTTCAGAAGCTTTGAATGTATCTTTTAGATGAGGAAAGATCTATAATAATGAACGGCTCTGAACATGATGATAAAAAAAAACATCACAAAATGCTATTGTTGGAAGAGGTATTTATTCAGACATTTTTGGTGTGTGTATTGTTGACACAGGACATGGAGGGAGTGTTTGGGATGAGTGTGTGGTCTCTGGCTGTGTGTGTAGTGATTGTGTGTGTCCTTCTGGTCAACACTGACCTGTTCCTGCCGGAAACACAACAGGCCACTCTGGACCAACTGGGGAACATCGAGCTCCAGACCATTAATGGAGGTGAGATTGTAGCACACACTTACACACACACACACACACACACACTTATAAACAAGTTATAAAGGTTTTCATACATTGATGCAGGCTTGCTTTTTGGAAGATCTCAGATCTTGCAGGTTGCTGAGTTTATCTTGCCTCTTTCTCAGGCAGAATGTTAAACTGTCAGCTTCATCAGGTCTTTGTTGACATGCTGCTACAATTAAAACACGGGTATCTTCCATATAGTGTATTACAGTGTATTACAACTGTTACAACTTGTTTATAACTACTTATTAATGATCTATAAGTGTCTACAACCTAATTGTTCTTGTATCTGTGTCTCTGTGGGTCTGTGGAGTTGTTACATGAGCAACTTCCAGGATCTTATTAATGATTTATAACGGTCTACAACCGAATTAACATCCTGATTATAGTATTTTATAATATATATTTTTTGGTACGTATTTGTATATTCAGAGATATATTTATAAATATATATAGGTAATTAATTCCCCCTTTTTACCCTCATTGTTGATCTGTCTGAGTGTGCTGCTGTCCTGTTGAGTTGTATGTTAAACCGATGGTTCAGGAGGATGATATTTCGTCCCACTGTGTGCTATATGTACATGGCTGGGATGACAATAAAGCTCGACTTGACTAAAACATGTCTGGATGGATAAAATGCTAGGTGGGAAAAGGTGCAAATTGAAAACAAATTTAAAACATTTTTGTTTTAAAAAGTTGCATGTCTGGTTCTCACATCACCCACATATTCCAAAAGACCTTGTCTAAACTGTTTTGTGTTTTAATGTTTTTTATGGTTTGTACAAAGCAGATGAGAGAAGTTTTAAAGCCGTGACGCTTTGGGAGGACACTGGCGCCGTCATCCTGGCAGTCAGACGACCCGGATGATCTCTATGCAGAGAGGTGTGTTCTTTTCTTCATCGTTTTGTCTTACATCTTTCTTTCATTTAAAAAAGTGAAGATATTAAGACTGAAATAACACAAATGCTCCAGTCGGAAATACATACCACCCACCAAATACACCCTTGAAAAATGTGGGATTCTGAAAGGGTTACTTTTGTTCCTTGAGTGTCTTTTTGCTACACCCATAGGGGAAGCTCTTGCCTGTTTGGACTATTTGTCCTTACAAAAAATATATGCGTTATTATGGGTAAAGAATGGATGAAATGTCAACTGAAAAAAGAGCGGCTGTGGGGGACGGAACGACTTGAGCTTATTTTAATTCAAGCAAACTCTAAATTTTGAGGCTTGGAAAGCTTGTTATCACAGTCAAAATATGCATTATTATGGTGAAAGAATGGATGAATTGATGACAGTGTGGGGGGCCTTGGGGAACAGAGACAATTAAGCAAAATACTTGTGGGGGGGGATTTGTGGAACAAATATAATGTCTTTTAACTCAAGCAAAGATTCCAAAGAGCCCTTAAAATTTGCTCTTGATGCTTTCAGGAGTTTCAAGTGTCAGTTGGGGTCTAAGACCACCTCTAGACTCTCGTATTTCACACCCTGGTTCAGCTCCCATGCTTCAACAGTTTATGTATCTTTATGTAAAATATAATAATCATAGATTCATATATCGGCATCAGCAACACAGTTGTGTTTGTGTTTGAAAATAACATAAGCATTAAGCCATAAACCTTCAGTTCAATTTTTTCTTTGGGACTGTGTTGGGTAAAAATGTAACTGTGTTAAATTTTGGTTTTAAGGTTTGAGGTTCGTGTATTGTGTGTGTGTGTGTGTGTGTGTGTGTGTGTGTGTGTGTGTCAGGAAGCCTCTGAGCTGTCCTCTCTGAGACCCCACCTGGATGCGTTGGGGGTTCCTCTGTATGCAGTGGTGAAAGAGGACATTGGAACAGAGGTCGACAACTTCAGGAACTACTTCAGTGGAGAAATCTTCCTCGATGAAAAGGTCCCCTTGCCTCCCACCTATCCTGTATTGGGTAGTTTTATAATAGTATATATATATTGTGCTGGGCACATAAACGCGTTATTATCGCATGAACACATTATTTACTTAAAGCCAACAATTATTTTATTGCGTTAACGCAGATTTTTTTAAACTCATTTTATTTTGAAAGCGCTAAAACATGTATTCTGTCTATGGCTCTACATCTCGGCTGGTTTTTCGCAGATGTCATGGGTCCCATTACTTTTGTCCATGTCATATGGACACAAGTAAAGGGACGCCTGACGCCCCCGAAAACCAGCCGAGACCCTGAGCGCTGCGCCAGACACCTGACCATTACACCAACAGAAACTTTAATGACACTGCTTTCAGATACATAGACTTTTATATGGAGTTGGTCCCCCTCTACAACTGCTATAATGGTTCCACCCCCCATGCTCTGGACTCTGAGGGAAACTGGTTTTTCTATAACAAACTGTATAGATAAAACTTAAATGGTCTGGCAAGGGCAAATAGCTTTGGTTTATGAACAAGAGATTCGTTTTCTTTGAATTATTCACGTTCTGTAAACACTACCATCATTTCTCTTATTTTGATGTTTTGTAATTTCCTTTAAAATTGTGCTTTAAAGAACAATATTTTTATTTGGAAATAAGGAGAAATATTGTCAGCAGTTCTTAAAAACTAAGGCAACACTGTTCAGTTTAGTACTTATAAAACCTATAAAAGATAAAACCTGAGTGGTCTCTTATTTTTTTCCAGAGCTGTATAAACACAGCTCACATACACTTCATTTAGATTATATTTGCCCACAGTTGTTTTATTATTATTTCCAGTCCAATGTTTATGGAGGTGCTACCAGTATAAAAGATAACATATATCAAATGCAAAATAATATATACATGAATAAAAAAAACGACTCAGTGAATAAATTAATAAATAAAAGAGCATTAAGTAATTCTACATTCATATGCAATTTGTTTTTTGTTATTTCTCCTTATTACTATATTTTATATTGATTCATTTATTTTGTTAATTAGTGAGTTAATGATAATTTTAAAAATAATAAATGAAGGAATGCAGAATACAGAAATGTACAGAAAACGTTTATTAGGAAACGTAATGTACGTTATTAAAAATGTATTTTCGCATTTTGATATTGGCAGATCAAGGCCCCATCACACCACCACACACAATATTAATTTTCTCTTTTTTCCTCTTTTTCATTTGTCTTTTTTTACCCCATTACCTCATTTTTAGTCTTTTCTTTCCCTTTTTCAATTAATTGTGCTGTGTAAAATTTTCCTAAAACTCATCCCTGTCTCTCAGAATCTGTAAATATAAAATAATATTAAAAAATCTGACAAACAGTCATTGACTCTTGTTGTCAGAGTTGTTTATCACAGCCTGTTTTGTGTTGCAGAAATGTTTTTATGGTCAGAGGAAGATGAACGGTCTTGGGTTCCTTCGTGTTGGGGTGTGGCAGAACATCCTGCGGGTCTTGATGCAAGGTTATGTGGGAAACAAAAAAGGGGAGGGGTTTATACTGGGAGGTCTTTACGTGATTGGACCAGAGTGTCAGGTGAGTGTCTAGTTTTTACTCTTTTGTTTAAATCTTTTTTTTTTTTTTTTTTTTTTTTGAGACAGATCAGAAATAAGTCAAGATCAACGATGATGGTGTTTTCTTAATAATGTTAATAATGTTATTCTTTATAGGGTATTCTACTGGAGCACCAGGAGAAGGAGTTTGGGGATAAGGCTGATCTCAGATCAGTGCTGGAGGCTGTGAGGAAAGTGGTGAAAGCTGAATGAATGAATGATTGAATAGATCTGGTCCCAGGTCAGCTCTTTAGTGGCTTCCATAATGAACAAAGGACTCAAGGGGCCAGTTTCCCACAGCTAGATTATGTCTAACTCTGGATTAAAGGGGATTTTTAATCCACATTTAGGTGGAATTCAGCAGTGCTTTTTCTAAAGGATACATATCTTGCCATTGCTATGCGTTAGCTAGCAATAGCTAATGGCTATCAATAAGCCAAACTTACCCAAAATCTCAAATGCTGCACTGGTACGACTTCAGGCCTTCTGCCTTTTTGTTAATGTCATAATTATTCTGATTTGTTAACTCATAAAGCTCAGGCTTCTCCAAAATTCCAAAATCTCCAAAATAGCTTTTAAGTTGATTTGATTGGTCAACACAGAATAAAAGGTCAACACAGGCTGTCCAGCCACTTTTAGTTTTATTGTTTGGCTCCCGGAGCTCTTTGCACAAACGATAAGCAGGCATTGAGCATAAAAGGCAAGCTGTCCACACAAAATGCATTTGTTTCTTTGAAAATCATAGAAAAAAGTAGATGTAAGCAATGACTAATGGGTTAACAACTGTGAAGAGATAAACCGTTGTTCACCGGTCTAAAGTTCCCTTTCAGAGCACCATGTTCACACCCAGTGTAATCTAAAAAGTGCCTGAATACCCCATGTAGTCCACTTTGCAGGGAATGACTAGGGGGAATTGAATGTACCCATTAATGTCATGTTTGTTGACCCAAGAAAACTCTCATGCTGAAAAAATTTCTGCTCTGACCTGCCCCAATCTAAAACACATTAACATTTCAGAAACAGATTTAAAGTCAGATCAAAATGATAGAAGTAGTTTGTAGCACTTCACTCAAATGACACGCAAAAACAGGCATGGACTTGACCAACAAACTGATCGGCTCTTTATACGAAATGCCAGGATTTTCCCAGTTAAAAATGCCATGTTGGGCTTAACGAGCAATTCATTTTCAACCAGCGAACAGTCAACCGAAAGTATATCTCGACTTCTAATGAGGCACACATAGTAATTAGGATGTTATAATGATTGATATACAATTCTTAATTCTTAATGAACTCTGCTAAAAAGAAGGCCATCAGAATAATTAACATCAGTTGCGAATGGGAATTGGTTTAATAGTCACCATATAAAAACACTAATTTCCTGAAAAATACCTTCAGATGCCTTTAAAAACCATCAAATGCTTCTAGCATCATCCACAAGTCACCTGCAAATTGTGTAGGATGATTTAGATTGGTATAAACAAAACACCATTACTATCTGTTAGACAAAATTAAACAAAAACTATTAACATTTCATCCAGGAATCTACTTACATAAATCTATTTTTTCTTGTTTCGTAAGATTTTCGCCATTGACATTTCAGTTTTGTCCAAGACTAGACCTTCTGCATTATAAAAGATATCATCATATCATAGCTGCGGTATTAACATGCAGATGCACTTATTCTATATTTTTGGCCTTTTAATTGTCTCACTATATTTTATTCCTTCGTTTGTGTGCTATGTACAATGTTTTCTGTGCTCTAAAGTGTGGTTTCATGATGCTGTTGAATGCGAGAGAGTGTTAATGATGGACTGGCTCTAAACTCTCCACTGGAAGGATCAGTCTTGATGCCTCACTCTCTCAAAGTTTGCACCAGTCACACAACAGATATGGAAGATTTTGTATTGTCTTGTCCTTGTGCTCCTTGTGTGTAGTCACACATTTACACAATATGAATGTGTACACACTGAATATGGTATGGTTTTCTGCATTTTTGTTTTTACTTTACTTTTAAGGTATTGAGTGTAGCCAGTAACCATACTGTTTTGGTGTAAGACAAGCACTGAAGACATGCGTTGCCTTAAAAGACATGTAGTACTCTATGTAACTATGTACCTTACTTTTTAGGGTTTGGTTATAAGATATTGGTGGTGCGAGAATGCAAATGTAGCTCCACCTGTGGATTGGATGACTGGTCTTAAAACCATAGTGGCGTGAGCCCAGGAGAGTCAAAATAGGCTGCAAATAGTTGTATAAAGATAGGGCCCCAGAAAGCCCAATGTGTGGTACCATGGAATGTCTGGGTGTCGTTTGCTGTTTTGCTACCTTTTTGGCAAAATAAAGGAAACCACCTTCATAATTTTCTGTTGTATTGTTTTCTTTATTATATTTTCCTAGAAGCTCAATTTTTCTCCACGACACAGACAGCCTAAAGATCCTGGGAAGTTCTTTGTTCTTCTGTTTTTTTTGGCTTTTGTACTTTATTGTGTTATTTGTATTGTTTCTGTTGTAACTTGCACTCTGTTTAATGTTAAATGTTGCTATATGTTGCACCGTGATCCGTGGAGAGACATCTCATCACACTATGTACGTGTTCACCGCTGCTCATGGCAATAAATTAACCTTGAACCAAATCCATATTATTAGTGAATTAACAGGCCTTTTTGGGGCCAGAAAGTAAAAATCCTCCCCAGGATTTTGTTCCAACCACCTGGTTGTTTAAACCAGCGGTTTGGTCTTCAGGTGGTTGGAACAAAGTCCTGGGAAGGATTATTACTCTTCTGACCTAAATGTCCCACCTGTGCGACCCACTTGTATAAAGTTGTTAGAGAAGTTGCTTGTTCATGAAAACCCACCGTTAAATGCTGTTTTAACACAACAGATCTATAATAGATGAGCTCTTGGAGTCACATGACTTACACACATCATATCCAATGGTGAGCTCAGAACCCAACACAGCCAACCAATCAGGGTCAGTGGGCGGGGCATAGACACTGAACACAGCTCATTCAGCAAGACCGGTAACAGGTAAGAGAACACCTAAAGGACATTTGTACCTTTTAAAGCGTAGAAAGTGGCAATACAGATAGGATATATTGTATGTGTTTTCTATAAGATTTATTTTCAGGTTTAATCAATTTCTTCACAGTAGGCCTGGTGCTTTGGGACCCTTTTCCTTAAGTAACAGCCAGACAATTACACCTAAAAGCTGTTGTCTACTGGGCAGTAGTGTTAAAACACTGATAATTACAAACAACTGTAATACGGTAAATAGTGGTTTTATGTTTGCCAAAGTGTTTTCTTAACCATTTCCACACCTCTTTCCTCACGGAAGCCTACTATTACTTGTAGCTCTTTTTACTTCATAAAATTAAATTAACTAAATTAAGATTAAATTAGTTGTGCTGATTATGGAATTTTACAAATACACACAATGACTGGAGGCACAGAGCAGAAAGTCTTCTGAGGGTTTATACTGAATGTTTCTGATGCTAAAACAGGGACAAACCTGAACTTAAACAGTTTTCTTGGGGGACAATTTTGCCTCAAAACACCCTGCATATATCCCTCCACCATGAATGGATTTAATACCAAATTCTTCTCAAAGCTTTAATGACACTGTGCCAGTCAGTGTATTCATAACTATGTAAAAACTTTCTGTGACAGAGCTTTTAGAAACACTAAACTCTTCAGACGTCTGGTTCCATTCACCATCGCTGTGAATTCAGATTCTATATGTTCATAAAGGACAGAATATTTCACACCAAACCCACTCTGATTACATCTTAATAACTTAATCTTTCAATTATTTTTTATATGATTTGACTTTTTTCAAACATATTCATTACATTTTTTTAAAAGTACACAGAAACATTAACTGACTGTATTATAGAGATTCAGCAGAGACAGATAAGGCTGAAAAGCTCTTTTAAATTCAACGTTGAATGATAGAATTATGACAGATTTTGCCGTATGGTGAATTTCAAGTGAAAGGCTCTTATTTTTTTTTATATTTCCAGGGAGAAGAAAGTAACCTCACATTAACGATTAATTATCAAATGGACAGTAAGTTGGTGGATATGAGTGAACTGGTCAGTTCAACGAAAACTCTGTGGGCTGATGGTGAATGAAAATGTGAGAGGGTTTACTTCCTTACCTTTTCATACACACACACACACACACACCATGGGGACTCCGCAACAGCAGGGGTCACCAGCAACTCCTCGACAGGGGCGCCATAGAAACAGATCACTCTCCCCAACTGAGAGGAGCTCCATACCAGAAGGTGAGTTATTATTGCTATTAACTTTATTGTTATGGAAATTTAGATACATTTGTACAGTCACACAAAAGCCTGTGGAGCATAATCAAAAAATTGTGTTTTATTTGAAAGCATGTTTGTGATGGTGGTCCACAGCTGAATAAATACAGTATTGTGTAAAAGTCTTGAGCCACCCCTCATTTCTTTATATTTTACTTTGAATTACCTTGTGTTGGTGCCTTTTATGTCTTATCTTTGTTGTACTGAGCAGATAAATGAAAGAAATAGCATTCAGCACCACCAGTACACTGATCACCACCTGATCATCTGGTTTCATCTGCTCCTGTTTCTTCACTGGTTCAGGACTTCAGTTAGATGCTATTTGCTCTGCTTGAATGATTCATACATAGGTCGCTGTGTGTCTTAACAAACAAAAACATTCCTCTGAAACTCCTTCAGGAAGCCTGGAGAACAGTTCCTCAAGACAATATTAAAATACAAGAAAGTCTGGATCTTTGGAAGCAATGAAAGGTGACTCAAGACTTTTGCACAGTACTGTACTGAACTGATCCCAAATGTAATTCTGTCAATTGCACTTTCATTTGTTATCAGGCTACATGTTGGTCCACACCAGCACCAAGTGGTCATTCAGAGCAAAATGCTTAATTGGAAAAAAATTTACTTTCATACAGTCTTTCTGAGAGTGTGTGTTTTTCATTCATTGTGGACACTCAGTATTCCCAAGGAGATGACAGGAAGTTAATTGTACTGCTTTTCCACTGGCACAAGGAATCGTACCGTACTGTGAACAAATGTTTCTGTATTACAAATAAAGTGACCAAAACCAGAACCAAACCCAAGCTGCTCGACAGCAGGAAAGTGGGCTGCAACCAAGTTGACTGCATTACTGCTCTCTGATTGGTCAAAATTTTGTCATCACAAAAAGTAATGAGGCCACTGTTCATTTACTATCTGCACAAAAAACAACAAAGGAGAAACAAATTAACAACTGGGAAGTCAACAAAGTAGTCAACTGAAGATAAATTTCAGTGGGACTCTAACAAATATATCTATAATGCTGTGAGAAAACGTGAAGGTGATCCAGGATGTCACTAACAAGTTATCTGGGTTCATTTTTCATCCCACGGAAAAAGAATGATGAGAAAAAATTAAAAACTCTAACAAGACTATAAATAATAAAAGGCCACAATAATATAAAAAGCTCTGAAAGAACTTCCGCCGGTTTGACTCCATGGACGCGGTTTTGGGACGACTGGCCATAAACTTGTGTGGAGAGAATTGAGTCAGAAAGTCCGTTACTGGAAAGTGAAAGTGACCATTCTGTCATATGTTCCAGATACACTGGAACATCAAAACCTGATACAACTTCAATACCATCGCAGTACATTTTAGATACAGCAGGTCCTGCAGACCTGTTTTTTTTCATGATTAGGGTTAAGTTTGTATTCGAACCTTGGGTTTGGTTTAAGTGTAAAAGTTGGATGTATTTACTAGGAAAATGTTGGTTCAGAAGGTCACAAGATCAATCCTGGGTGATGCCAAAGCCATGGTGGCTGGGAGTCCAAGAGAGCGTAACTGTCCTTGCTCTCTGTGTGTTAGGATGGACCATCACTCAGTGTGGCGCTGGTCAGAATGAGTGTCTTTTAGCTGATGAAGCAGAACTGGCATTTAATGTTTACCTCTAAGTGTGAAGGGCTTTGCAATGATTTTGCATTATCAGAAGTTTGGAAAGATGTGGTGTCTTTTCATACTTGCCTTTACCTTCCAATATGTGATTGAGAAGGTTTTGTTTGTGTGTGTGTGTGTGTGTTAATATAGATGATGATATAGATGGTGAAAGGTTAACAATAACAGTAGATCAGTCACATGACGGCCGTTTGGGCTTCAGTGTTCGAGGAGGAGCGGAACACGGCCTGAACGTCTTCGTCAGCAAAGTGGAGCCAAACAGTTCTGCAGGTGATTGTGTGTGTGTGTGTGTGTGTGTGTGATTCTTTGTTGTACTGTTCTACTTATTTTCTTGTCTATGTTGTTGTTTACCTTCTCCATGTGTCTGTTCCATGTGAGTGTAGTTTGGTCTTAGCCCTGCCTTAGCCCCGCCCCCCCTTGTTATCCTGTTCACCTGTGTCTAGTTACTGACTCCGCCCCTGCCCAGGTGTTCTCATTTCCATAGTTAGAATCAATAGCCCTGTTTCAGTCTGTGTTTGTGGATTCTTGGTTAAACCTCTTGTTGCCATGCTCTTTGTAAAAGTCTCCTTTGGAATGTAGTTATAGTCATTTCTAGTTATGCTGGTTTTCTTGTGTTTTTGTTAAACCTGCTTATTTAGCCTTCTATGTTTGTGTTTGTCTGTGTGTGATTCTTTGTTGTAATGTTCTCCCTATTTTCTTGTCTATGTTGTTGTTTACCTTTTCCATGTGACTTTGTTTATGTGTCTGTTCTATGTGAGTGTATTTTGGTTGTGTGTGTGTGTGTGTGTGTGTATGTGTGTGTGTGTGTGTATGTTTTTATGTTTTTTATGTGTGTATGTGTGCGTATGTGTGTGTATATATAGAGCAGGCCGGGCTGTGTGTGGGTGATAAGCTGCTGGAGGTAAACGGGGTCAGTCTGGAGAACATCAGCATGGGCAGTGCAGTGAAGGTCCTGACGGGTCACCGGCGGCTCCGGCTGGTTCTGCAGAGGGTGGGCTGGGTCCCTGGGGTCCGATACTCTAATGAGAAAACCACCTGGTGAGCAGCTCGCACAGCTCTCGCTGTCAGAAATTATTCATAGGCTCAGGATTTAACAGGGAAAAATGATACAGTACAGACTTTGATCTACACTTCTATTCCTCACTTTCATAGAATTTACACTTCAGAGTTACAGAACAATTTGCAGTAAATACTAAACAGTTTATAGCAGATACTAAACAGTTTATAACATATACTAAACAATTTATAGCAGATACTAAACAATTTACTGAAGATACTAAACAATTTATAGTACATACTAAATCATTTACTGTAGAGACAAAACAGTTTATAGTAGATACTCAATCATTTACAGCTGGTGGCCTAGTGGTTTGGGCGTTGGACCAGCGATGAAGGTTTAGAGAACAACTAACACAAACTGCATCAATAGATGGGCTACAGTCTTTCTGTGGAGCTACAGGGAGGGGATTTCAATAAAGCAGTCAGTGAATGTGTCATGTGTGTTTATATGTTTGTGTTAAGGGTAGATCTGATCCACCGGAGGATGGTGGTAGAAGAAGGGGGTCCCACTCTCTCAGACAGTCGCTCAGACACAGCTCTGTGTCGAACAGTTCATCTGAAGACGTCCCTCTCCCAGCCCTACCTGGGGCTCAACATCCGAGGGGGAACAGAGTACGGCCTGGGCATCTACGTCTCAAAGTGAGTGCTTCAAATTTCTTGCATTTCATCACTGTCTGAACAAAACCATACGTAATGATTTCAAAAATCCATCAAACCAAATTAGACACTGTAAAAGTAAAATCTTTTAAATCTTGGGGTGGTAGCAGCCTAGTGGGTAAAACATTGGTCTGTGAACCTGATGACCATAAAGTTGCAGGTTCAAATCCCCCACTTTCTATTGTTGTGTCCTTGGGCAAGACATTAACCCTCAGTGTCTCCTGGGGGACTGTCCCTGTAACTAATAATTGTAAGTTGCTTTGGATAAGGGCATTTTCCAAATGCCAC
The DNA here is from genome assembly GCA_037974405.1 of Brachyalestes nurse. Taxonomy (NCBI): domain Eukaryota; kingdom Metazoa; phylum Chordata; class Actinopteri; order Characiformes; family Alestidae; genus Brachyalestes; species Brachyalestes nurse. The sequence continues at coordinate 3,750 of JBBPCY010103301.1, read as the reverse complement.
TTCACCTTCAAATCTATTTTTTGAGTCACTACATACTTTGAGGAGAATCTGAAAAAAACATAGTAACATAAACAGTCTGATTTCATGCTAAAATGACCCCAGTTACATCATGATTCTTTGTTCATTCATTCTTTCTCTGAGCTGCTTATACTTAACCATGGTCTCAGATGGTCTGCCCCAGCCCACAAGGGAGAAAAAGCAGACAATGTAGCTTCTGTTCACTTTATTGTCTGTCTTTTGAATGTGGGAGGAAACCAGAGAACCCAATGGAAACTCACCCCAAACCTAAGTACTTCTTGCCCATGACCCTTTATGCATATACAAAATAAACATAATTTGGAATGAATAACTCAAATTTCAAGCTTTTTTATTTTACTAAAACCTCCAGTGTTCTAGTGTCTTTAAAGGCTGAACTGAAATTTTGCAAACATTCTGCAAACAAGTTTGTCCAACCTATGAACAGTTGTCACATTTTGTATTGATGGGTTCAAATCTGCTCATCCAAAATTTTTAAGTTGGAAAATTATAAAAACATGGCAAAAAGAATGCTTTTTTCTTGATCATAATAAAATGTTTTCTCTTTTACTAATAGACGCAAATGTGGGACAGATTAAAAGTTTAAATTCTGCGTTTTAAAAATAATTTGTCTGCTTGTTTCCTTGAGATATGATTAAAAATGTATTCATAAAAACCATGTTTTATTGCATTTAAAATGTAAACAATATGTTTTAATTTTTATTGTCATGGGACAGACTGATGTTTGTTTTTCTTGTTTGTTTATTTACTTGTTTGTTTGTCAATCTGTTTACAGGCTGGATCCAGGGGGTCTTGCGGAGCAGGCTGGGATTAAGATGGGGGATCAGATTCTGTCAGTCAATGGGGTGAGCTTTGAGGACGTCACTCATAGCAAAGCAGTGGAGGTCCTGAAGAGCCAATCACACATTATACTGACTATCAAGGTGAGCACACACACATTTACACAAACACATCATTACACACTTTGTTTAATTCACTATTTAAACCACAATAATTAATAAATAATATTCTGTAATTATGTGTCCCCAATGTTGTCCCCAACATGTCCCCAATGTTGAACAGTCTTGGGGCCATGTAAAACATCACAGAACTTTTCACAGCTGTGTGAACCTACAGCTGGGGCTGGAGGCAAATCAGCTCCATCGTAACCAAATCACATTTGGACCACAAAAGTCCAAAATAGTTTGGAGTTTAACAGCAAATAAAACTGTTTTAATGCTTAATAATATTAGAATATTAGAACTTCATTCTTGCCCTTAATTGTATTAGAACTTCATTCAAGAAGTTGTGTTAATTTAATTAGAGTTTCGTTCCTTATGTTCATTTCAAAAGCTTTATTCTGGATGTCAGTTTTATTAGAACTTCATCCTGGAAATTTATTTTTTGTTAGCTTTATTCTGTATGTTCATTTCAAGAGAGCTTCATTCTCAATGTCCAATTACTCCTGGAAGTTTATTTATTTTTTATTAGCTTTATTCTGTATATGTCACGTCTGGCGTGCTAGGGGAGTGAAGTGAGGCGCAAGAGGCAGGTTCCAAAGAGAACAAAGAGGCACAAGGGTCAAACAAAAGACACATGAGGAACGGATAGCGTGAGGGTAACAGTGAGGGTTTTCGTGAAGGTTGACCATCAACTAATACAACAACTCTTTGAACTTAAATACACCACAGACCAGGACAGAAACCAATCACTAAACATAATCATTACAACTAAACACAAGAGAGCTGACATGGTAATTTTGAACATAAATGGTTAAAAAAAGTCTCTATTACTAAACTTAACTGGCAGAGGTCTTTACTGGCCGCTGGCCAAGACCTGACAGTATTGCGGCAAGAGGTGGCTACAAAAACAAAATAGCGCCCGAACGCACTCTCCAAACCCCTAGACCAATACAGAAAAAAAAAACATGACCACACCTACAGAACACAGAAAAACACACCAACCATACCAAACACAAAAAAATATACACAAAGACTCAAGACCTACAGACAAAAACAAACCATACAGAAACACCCAAAACGCCAAATTCACAGTTTACGAAATAAGCACAAGCACAAAACACAAACATATACGCAACACCATAGCCAAACCAACACACACACCAAACATCAACCGTACATCCACAACAACACAGCCTAATAAACACACAACTAAAACACATAAGCCAACACACAGCCAAAACACATAAGCCAACACACAACCAAAACACATAAGCCAAGCAACCACAGGCAAAACAGACACAGGCAAAATGCAAACCCATACGAAGCAAACAGAAGCTAAACCGTAACAAGGAGACACATATGGCGAAACCAAACAAGAAAATATTTACGGACCCGTGGGCCCCACACGTCCTCCCTCCGCATGCGCACTCTGTGGCCAGGTTGCCCGTGTGAATCCCCAGCATCTGCTGTCCAGGGGATAACCCCCAAACGGAGATCCCATGTACACCCCCCTAAAAAATTTATGCAGTTTTCACTCCCTCTCCTTTGGGGTAATCATCCTGGTTGCTGGCGGGGGAGCTTGCCTGTACTCGGGGGCATTGTAGAAGACTTCCCTCGTTACCGGCACAGAAGCCCACGTCCCTTTCAACTGGCGACGCCGTAGTCGGCGCAACATTACCTGCTTCAGGATACTACCATGACATCCGCGTTGGGGCTGAAAGAGCACCAGGGTGGAACATCTCTCAACGCTGGCCTGAGATCCGGAATGCTCTGTATATTTTCAATGTCATTTTCATTAGAACTTCATCCTGGAATTTTATTTTTTGTTAGAGCTTCATTCTGTATGTTAATTTCAATAGAGCTTCATTCTAGACATTAGTTTCACTAGAACTTCATTCTGGACATTATTACACCCTCATTATGGATATTTACTTTCTTTTAGAATCATCATTCTGAACATCTAAAATATCTAAAATACTTAGTGTCCCATCAATTATCTAAAACCGGTGCAAATTAACAAGACTGGAATATCTTAATCATTTTCTGCATGCGTGTGTAAACGTACACAAGCTAACTTTACTTAAACCAAGAGAATGGTGATAAGGCAGCAGCTGGTATATGAGTCTAATGTGCTACTCCAGATACTGTGTGTTTGAGAGAGAGAGAGAGAGAGAGAGAGACATGTGTGCATTATTTACAGGGCTGTAGGATCAGGTTTGATCCCACAGACTCTTTTAGCTTTGAACTCTGAACTCACTCCGCTCTGTCTGCCTTATGGCAACACACAATAAAACTAAAGTAACAGGTATACACTGTGTACTATCAAACATTATTTATTTTGTGAATTTGTATGGTTTTATTTTGGGGGGGGAAAGGTCATTAACTGTTTTCTCACCTCCCCCGTATTCCTTACAATTTGCATGGTTGTTTTTGTACTTTAAGGCTGCAATGCTAAACAAGTAGTAGTAAACAGTCATTCAAAAATAGGCCACACTAAAAAGCTTTTAACTGATTTACTATGAATGGGTGTAGCTAAACTGCTATAGGCTAAATAGTTGGATGGGTACGGTACTTTACTGCAAGAAGTCTTGAGCTGTTTCTTCATATTTTGCTTTGAATCACCTTGTTGGTGTAAAAATACTATTTTATTCCTGTCAAACTTTGTCACACTGAGGAGATTAAATGAAAGAAATGGAAACAAATGTTTTACTGACAGACTGCAAAGTGTCTAAAGATACAAGGAGCCTAGATAAAGGAGTTCCAACCACTCAGC
>JBBPCY010103292.1:0-20109 GCA_037974405.1 Brachyalestes nurse | reverse complement strand
GCACTGGGACACAGTCCTGCTGGAATAGAAAAGGTTCTTCCCCAAACTGTGTCCACAAAGTTGGAAGCATGGTGTTGACCAAACGGTCTTGGCATGCTGAAGCATTAAGATTGATCTTTACTGGTAGTAAGGGGCCTAACCCGAACCCCGAAAAACAGGTGTTCCAGTACTTCTGTCCATATAGTGTAGCTCTGCATTGAGTGAACGGGTGACTTTTGCTTGATGCTGTGAGAACCCAGAGGGCAAGATGCTCAGGCTGCACTGTATGTCCATAAGTTTGTAGACAACATTTCCTCTTAAATCAAAGGTCTCAATAGACCAGTTGCCCCCTTTTGCCTAGTGTTCTCTAGATGCTGGAACATTACTTTGAGGATTTGATTGCATTGCCGATGTCAGGTACTGACCACAGATTCCTCTACATAATGATTGGTTTCAGCGCTCTAAAGCCTTGCTCGGGGGCTCTACACCCTTCTTGTCATAGCTTGGCATTCAGTGACATTTACACGCCATTTAGCTGACGCTCTTATCCAGAGTGATGTACATCAGTGCTCAAGTTGTCTACATCTGTTTCTTAAACCTGCAAGCTAAACTTAAGATCAACGTCTACTGTTCAACCAAGTTCCTGCAAGCTCGGTACACCTACACACTCCGTACTCCTAAACAACACCTGTCAGACAATATCTAAAACAACCATTGTTTTGTTTTTTAAAGAAATAAGCAAGCCACAGGCTGTGCAGCAACCAGGGCTTTTCTATGGTGATTGCGCAACATGTGGGCAATGAGATGGCGCAATCTCCATACGCACTCCTTAGTTAGGGTGACTGAGTACTTTTGGACATGAAGTGTGCAATAATTGCTGCAGCACTTTTTTTTTTGTTGTAGATATGGAACCAGCAAGACAGGCAGTGCATCTTGGGGTGTCTTGCTCAGCTCCTGCTGGAGAAAGATTACACCCTCCTCGTTGCCCGGCACATGCGGCCGTTGATCCTGGACCTGCTGGAGAGGAACGCCGAGCGGATCAAGGCAGACGTCAGGCTCAATCATGACCTCCACGAGAGGCTGTGTGTGGCCGTCAGCAAGCTCCTCAGCGTCAGTCCGGATGCTCAGGCGTGAGTGGGGCACTTTTTATTGTGCACATTACGACCTTTTTGCCATGCCAAAGTCTCTTTACTTGTCCTGTGTCTTAGGCTGGTTTAATGAGTACTTCTTAGGCCTGATCCTGTTATAAACTGCCTTACCAGGGGTGTTTTGCTGTTTAATATAACATTTAGGCTTTTATTTGGCTCTTTCTGGGTCAGGGGAGTGGGCTCATAATGTCATAAAGGTGTACATTACATGTGGAGTATTAGTTTCCACAGCACTGCAGAAAAATGTTCCATTTTTTGTGTGTCTTGATTAAGAACTATCATCCTTGTCATGATGGAACAGGTGTAAAAACGGGCTGTAATAAGTATTTGATACATTGTAATTGCATAGATTCTTTACTATAGGTTTTGGATAGGCTGTATGGAATAAATACAATATCACGCACAATACAGAAGCATTACAGAATACAATACAGAGCATTACAGAATACACAAGATGCTCCAGCTTTTTTCTGACACAAACTGGTGCCACCTTTGAAGCGCCAACATCTCTTGTGTCTTGACTGATTAATAACTGTCATCCTTGTTGTGATGGAACAGGTGTCAGAAAGGGCTGTTATAAGTATAAGAAATGTTGTAATTGCATAAATTGCTTACTATAGTTTATGGATAGGATGTATGGCATAAATACAATATCACTTAAAGAATATTTCAGAATACACAAGATACTCCAGTTGGTGCCACCTTTAAAGGGCCCACATCTCAAGTGATGTTTTATTTTACGTAATCATAACATTGGCATGAGTTGTAAATAGGGATGCACCGAATATTAGGCCACCGTTTTTTTTTGTTTGTTTTTTTTTTAACACTACTGAAACAGTGATGACGCAATCAACAACGCAGCCTGCACACGCCAGATTGGATTAGAGTAAACATGTGTGCTGTGTGGGCGCATTTTGATATACAGTAAACCCCCAGTTTTACGCGGATCAGGAGTCGCGGATTCAGTCACATGCAGATTTATTTTGAGAACCGAACTGGTAGTTTTACGTGGAAATCCCCACAATGCAACTATATGTTTTCACACAAGAGGACCTGGAAGCATTTTTTTCGGATTCCACACCAAGGTTGAGCCCCCACACTTCAAGCGCGATTTCTCCATGGTGCAAGCACTCAGATTCAAACTCCACAGTTCGATTGATCTCCAGGAGACCTTGCCAACGAGCCCTCATTTGTATTTTTAGGCCGAGTAGATCAGGGTATTCCCCGAAAGACGTTCACCTTGCCGCCGTGTCCCAATACTTTTGACTTGCGACCTTCATGCATATCTTTGAATTTAAATTCAAAGAGTCTAATACGGGTTTACCTTTACATTTTCTTTAAGGGTAATGCATTAAACTGAGTTTAAAATGAAATTAAAGTGTTTTGGGAGCATATTTGGGGGCATATTTAGGGTTTACACCTTTTTTTTTATTTTATTTTTTTAAAACCAAAACACAAAGCATTTTTTCACTTATACGTGGGTGCCCTTGGAACACAACCCCCTCGAAAAGAGGGGAATTACTGTATCTAAGAAAGACACAGAAAGCCATTTGTAAAGCGTGGAATGCTGAAATTTCTAGAGTGGGTGCATCCACAAAGACTTTCTCAACGTCGGGATTAATTTATCATATAAAATCAAAACATCCCGATCGGGCACAGAAGAGGCGAGACCCTTCCAGCACCCCCACTCCATCTGTGTTTCTGAAAAGGCAAGAAAGTTTTCCAGTGATTACAGTTAATATATGGTCAGTCTTTGTTTTAATACACTATTTTGTTATAGGCCTACAGAGAATGTTGTTAAATCTTTCAACAGATTGTAGTGCTTTCAACAGCACTTGTTCTGAATGCACTTTGTTCATGCACTTCGTTCAGAATATTAAAATATACTTGAATTCGCTAGTTTTATGAAAGAAGATATTTAAATTGTATTTTATATTGTGCATTGTTTAAATACTAAATAAATATTTTTATAGTTTTGTAACAGATTTGTTCTTTTGATAATTTAATAATAGTAATTTCTTTCGATTTTCGGCCAAGTGTTTCCTCATTTTCGTTTTTCGGTTTCAGTGTCAGTGGTCGTTTTATATGTTTAATTTCCAACCTCTCTTTATCTCTTAGAATTCAACAGACTATTTGTGTCACAGTGCCTCTAAGACTGATATGTAAATGGTTTCACTATACTTTGCTTAATTCAAATAACAGTCCAGGCTGAAATGTGTCTGCATGTCAGCTTAGTGGGCGGGGCTAAACTGCTGTAGGCCAGAACAGAAGGCTACATGCAAATAGGTTGCTTTTCCTAACATCACAAACCAGTGAATTCAAAACGGAGCTTAGTTTCCATATATAGTGGAGTGAGTACAGTTGAAACTTTACATACTTTAAAGAAGTGACGAATTCTGCTTTCCGTTATATGTGGAAATATACAATGAACACATTAGACATATTTGAAACACATGTAACGACTGGACATGTCATGTAACAATATACACTGTAAATGCAATATCGTGGATGTTTCATAAAAAGAACCATCCCCTGCTTTTGTCACAGCAGCACATATTTGACGCAACCTTTCCAGCAAGTTGTGGAAATAGCTTGTGTCCAAACCCTCCCAGCATCTCATTTTCTGGACACTCATTTTTAACTTGTCAGTCCAACTCATGCCTGCAGCTCAATGGGAGAAAGATCTAGAGACTGGAGAGGCCAAGACAGAATTCTCCAAACTTTTTTCTTTTCTTTGGATATAATTGTGGCACAGTTTTGAGAAAACGGTTGGGATCGTTGTCCTGTTTAAGAATAAAAATTTGTCCATTCACCAGAATAAGTAAACCAGAATGAGTTGTTTGATAGAATTGAGTGATACATGCACAGACCTGATATATCTCTTCAGAACCAATAGTTTGAGCCTTTGTTACTGCAAGCAGTAAAATCGTGAAAACCAGTCCGTTACATTTGTAAAAAGTAAAAAGGTTTTCTTGTAATAAAACTTTGAAAAAGCAGTAGATCATTTATTTTTTTTAAAACAAGAGTGGACCCAAACCTCTGGCCTGTAGTGTATAAATGTATTTTTTGACATCAGTGTTTATATGTAAGGTTCCTTATATCACATGCTTCTACGTTACGTTTGTCAGTAAAGTAAATTATGAATGGAATTTCAAAGTTAGTAGCCGTACATTCGTCTTTTGCAAAAAAACACAAAAAACAAAACCTGATTTAGATTTATTAGAGCTGGTGGTCATTGTAATTATGTAATTAATTATGTTATCCCATTTAAACATTACATTAAAGTGAAAATCATTGCTGTAGGCTTCTAAGAGTCGAGCGAACCTTCTGCTTTTTCCTCAAATTTTACCCCTGATACAGCAACTCCGTCGCAAAAGATACATATTTTATAGTTATAGACTTTGAAACTAAAGCCATATTGCCGCCAGTGCTTCCTGTACAGACCTGTAATTTGTCAGAGTAATAACATTTCAAGTATTTTAGAGCACTACTGTTTTTGAGCAACTGATGCATCAGAGCTTTGGTGTTTGGTTAGTGTGTTAGTGTTATCAATGAACAATAGACAAGTTAATCATTAATAATTAAAATTTTATTATAAGATTGAATAAGTGTAGTGCTGGACCTTTCCATTTACACACTGGGGTGATGCCCTCAGGGTAGGTCTTCTGTACATTTAGTTATGTAATGAAGCTACAACATAATTGTATGATAATTCGGTGCAGTTATATTATTTTTATATTATTTACTCCATAAATCCTGTTTGACAAAGTTATTTAAAGTTATTTAAAGATAAATATGCTGCCAGAGGACCTAATGCCAGTTACCCACAGCAGAATCAGAGAGAACTCTTACTAACCTATAATATAGAATATGCATGTATTGTTAGTATAATTTGTGAGGGGTTTTGTTCAAAATGATAGCTGGTGACAACTTAAAATCTCAGTTTCTGGCTTTGTACAAACACATTCTTTAGATATCAGTCAAATGCGATCCTTGACAAATCACTAAATTAACAGAAGAGAATTGATTAAAATTGTAGAATTAACCAGTTTTTCCATCTGTCCTAATGGCTTAAGGCGCACCAGTGGGCCTTATGGACCATGTTACAAGTTTGAAGGTGCATGTACACTCACTCAGGCAGGACCCTGTTTTGTGACAGTACAGTGTAGTAAATGCCTAATGTGTATGTTGCATTAGTGTGTGAGGCATACTATTTGATACAGTTGATGACTGACTAAATGGTCAGTCTGCACATTCATCCCTTCACGTCATCCACTGTTGTCCTCCGACCCTTAGGTTTGCGGCCAGGTACTTCAACAGTGCCCCGCCCGTCTTTCAGAGACTCTTCTTCACCAGTGAAGAGTCCGCCTCCATCCAGTATGGCCCCCGGCGCATGAAGCTGCGCGACCTGATGGGGGCCACTCTCCGCTTCCTGCAGAGCGACTGTGAGAAGTTCCGAGTGCTGTGGGACTGGAGCGCCTGCGTCTCGCAGCTGCTTACGAGCGACGTCATGGTCCGAGGGTAGGGCTGATTGGTTTAAATGACGCTCCACTGCACACAAGTGGTTTCTAGGGACATTGATTAGAAAACTTCCAGAATGTGTGCATTTCTGTATCAGCAATTCTGGAAGGAAAAAAAACTCTTATTACTTTATTCAGTTTAAGTTGAATGTGACAAATTTGTTTTTAATTTATTTATTAATTGTTATTCTATTTTCTAATGAAGTTACACAGCGCAGTGCCTTGCTTTGGTGTCCCACATGACTGATAACCAGAAAACGATCTTCCTGAGGAAGGTTCTGTCCAGTGAGGAGATTCTGCATCTAAAAATGAAGTAGGTTACAAATCCCATTATTAAGAATTATACGTGTGTGTGTTATGTAATATTTGATAAATATACAGTGTTGTGCATGAACGCATTCAATGAACACGTTCATATTTTTTGTGAACGCTGAACTGAACGAGTCGGTTTACAAATTATGAACGTAACCGTGAGTGACGTTCACTCTCGCGAGACTGAACGCAGTTCACATTCTACATTCGCAGGATAGTGATGGGAAGTTTGGCTATTTTCAGAGAGCCATGGCTCCCAAAGAAGAGCCGGCTCTTGTGGCATGGCTCCCAAACGGCTCTTAGTTTATTATCATCTGTAGCCTCATATTTTAGCCTAACATGGCAAATATGAATGCTTTGTGTGTTGATAAAAAAGTGGGGAGCGGCTCTCACACTGATTGACTAAAAAGAATCGGCTCTTCTGATTCACTAGGAATCATCGGCTGTTCTGATTCAGATTCAAGTTCGGACGCCTCGGCAGAAATACACGTGGGAAATAAGCTTATAAAAGGGGGATTTTATGTTTAGTACAGCTAAATACTGGATGTTTGAGTTTTAGAACTGTACATTTTCACTAGTTTGATTTTTTTAGTTATGTTCTTTTCTGAGCACTTTAAAAGATATGTCTTTGTGTTGATGTTTTCTGAATAAACATTCCACATACAGTATACCTGCACCTCATTTTTTCCACTTTCACCATAACATGATGCGTTGCTTAAGTGGTAAGATGTATGTGTGTATACACATGCGCATGCGTGTGTACATTTTTTTAAATATATATATATATATATATATATGTGTGTTAGTAGTAATGTTAGAATCTCTTTAATTCATTGTAAGTACTGTGTAATAAGCTTCAAGCTTAATAACTGTATTGTAAACTTAGTGTTTTAGGTGCCAGTCCTACTTATATTTGGGTGGCCGCGGTATATTATCTATAGATATTTAAATGATGAACTTTGTGATGATTCTCAGCAGTGTTAAGGTTAGTATTAGTACGCAGGTTGGGTTGAGGACCAAGGTGGAGGTTTGATGCGGGGTTTGGACTGAACGCAGTGTTAAAGTTGAGGAAATTCGAGTGTAGTTCAGTGGTTGATAAGCAATGGTAAGGCGTTCCCCAAAAACGCATTGCCCAATATCCTATTTGACTTTTTGAATTTGGCTGCTGACCATTGTGGTGTTTTCATCTCGCTAGGTCATTAGAAGAGGCTCAGCAGCTGGAAGTTGAGAGAGCTCTGGTGTTGGCCAATCAGGGCTCAGTGATGTGGCGTTTGGAAAGAGGAAATAAGTTCACCAAGGGCCAGCTGGTGTCTGAGGACCTGTCCCAGAACGTGACCACTGTGTGTGGAGTGGTCTTGCCAAGACTGACCTCTCGACAGGATGAACAGGTTTGATTGACATCTTGTAAAAGTCCTAATCCGAAGTCTGAAACCCAAAACACACCTCACCCAAGCCTCGTAAAAGCCTTCTGATTAGAAGGGAAGCATGAAGATAATCGGACAAGATGGAAATTGCAGCACGTTTGCTCTGAAAGTGCCATAATTGTATTATTTTTACTTTGTGCAGCAATTAGATAATGTAAATAATGTAAGTGTGCTCAAGCTTCGTTTGAATGCCTGTATCAAATCATAATTATGCTCTCTAAACAGCCTCTTCACGTTTGCTGCAGCACTCATTCTTTCCATTGAAATAGGTTGGTTTTCCGTTCATGGATTTAAAGCTAATAGCAGTTTTGTGTGTTAAAAAGCAATTAAAGTTATTAATATTGTGACGTTTGCTCATAGAAAGTACTGTAAGTGTGGTCGTTTGTTCATTTAGCCCACACAGTGAGAGATCTGGGTCCAGAAACAGCTAATATGTCTGCTTTCGGCCAGTTTGGATGCAAAGGAATTGGAATCGGCCTTCAAAGTCCACATCCCCACTGATTAGTTGGAACACACATAACTAAACTTTGCTTAAAGGGCAGAAAGAAGACCATGGTGGTCTTTAGCCTTGTCTTCTGAATGGGGAGCTATAGCATGTTGTCCTTTTTCAATTTGACATTTTTTTTTTAGTGAACCTGAGCTTGCTGAGCATTTTTTTTAAATGTTAAATAGTGGGTGGGGGACATGATAATTGGTTATTATTATTTTAACCCCCCTCTTGTCTTTGGTCACTTGGTTAAAAAAATCTAAGTGTGCTTTAAAGCCTGGTTTCTCACCCACTGGGCCCGGGACCACCAGTGGGCTGCAAAGGCTTTTGATTGGGCCGTGAATCTAAAATCGAGACAGGCCATTGGTCACCAATTGGTTATTTAATATCATCTTATGTGGCCAAGTGGGCCTTGGCAACAGGCTGTGATGGATAGGTTGGCCTCGATGTTGAAAAGGTTGAGTACCATTACTTTAGAGAGAGGTAAAATGAAATGAAAAATGTGATGGAACATCAATTGTCATTTAAATAATACGATGAAGTTTAGCATGCCGTTTTAGTGAACTGCTTGTTATCGAGCAGCTTGCAATCTTAATATGTGTCTAATAACTTATATGAATAAAAAAAGAAAAACAATATGAAAATACACTATGCTATATACAGAAATGCTGGGTATAAGTAACACAGCTGAGTGAAATTTACCGACACAAGATAGTTTGGAGAAAGTTATTGCACTTGGGAGAGGATCAGTTGTAATATTAAGTAATAAAAGTAATATTGACATAAGAAGATATTGCACATGAAGACTATAAGATGTAATGAGAGAGAGAGAGAGAGAGAGAGATGTGATACTGCTTCCATTTAGAAAACATCCCATGGTAAGACAACTACACTTGAGATATTGCACATAATGATAATATTTTAACTCCTGATGAGAATGTTGCACAATATTGCACATGGTAGACTGTTTATTTTGCACATCATAGCAAAAATAAACCACATAGTCCTTAATATAATGACAGTTATTTAACCCTGTAAGACATATATACAACAAGAAGCAACAGGCCACTGTGCAGATTATTGTGTGGATGTGTGATGGAGAGGTAGAGTCTGATGGTGGTGGGTAGGAAAGATTTCCTGTGGTGTTCCATGGAGAACTATATATATATATATATGTGTGTGTATATATACTGCACTCACAACAAATATGGAGGTGTTTCTTATTTTACACAGCTCACACTGAAATAGTTCACAAAAGTATAACAACCTGTGCATTTTACATACACACACACTGCCACAAACTGAACAGAAAAAAGGGAAAAGTTGTCTCTTATTTTTTTGTGTATTGCAGTCACAGTCACAATATGTAGAATTACCCTCACAATTTGATATTTGGGTTCTGTTGTCTGTTTTATTGTGTTTAATCTGTTTATTGTGTTACCTGTGCTCTTGGCTTTGGTCACTAAAAATCACACATGCTTTAGAGATGGGTAAAACTGAATGGAAAATGTGAAGGAAGATGGAACAACAAGCATTTTGTCATTTAAATTATGATAAAGGGTTTTTAACAAGGCATTCTGGTTAACTGTTTATAAACTATTATTTTGTAGACATATTTGAAAAACCTGGTGCTGGTAGACTCAACGTGTCGAAATCTTAGGCGGCTTGCCATGGCTGTGGCGTCCCAGAAGCCCGTTCTTCTGGAAGGCCCCATCGGCTGTGGCAAAACTGCCCTGGTCGAATACCTAGCAGCTGCCACTGGACACATCAAAGCTCCGGACATCCTCAAGGTTCAGCTGGGGGATCAGACAGACAGCAAGGTGAGCTTTCGTGTCTTTCTCTAGTATTCTAGGCTTGTTTAGTGCTCTAGTGCTTCCTTAGTCACACTATAGTTTAATGAGATTTATTATTATTAGCATTATTACTGTTACTTTTATAGCTAGATTTTGGAGCCTCTTCTCCTACATGGGATGGTTCCAATGGTAAAATGTCTGTTAAAATCCGGTGTATGTGTATTCAGATATTTGATTGTTTGATCAGAGGTGGAGTATTGAGCATTTAAAAATTTGATTATTGTTGTCGAGGGCAGAGTTGCCGTAAAAGTATGTATTTAAGAGAGACTCTGTGATCGTACAGCTATTATTTGCGCAACAAATCAGTCTTATGGAGCAAAATATACAGCAGAATCATTAACAGACATCAAGACATTAAGAACAGTTGTAAAGAAAGACGAGTGTCAGTTAAAAATAATCAGCCGGTGAACGCAACTACGTGTGTTTTTCTCAGATGAGAGTGGCTCGCTCCACCCCTTTTCAGCCTTCCTTAACCATACATGGCTTGGTAATAGACAGCAAGTTAACGCCCCCTCAGTGGTTCAACAATAACACATGGTGTACTGAATTAAGTAAGTCAGAAGAGTCACTGGTTAGGTACAAATCTGTGAGCAGAATTTTAATTAACTCAAACTCTCTTTTTTGGCCATAAAATAATGTTGATGAAACAGTGGTTTTCTTTCAAACATGCAATCACAAACATTTCCTCACAGAATTTAATCTAGTGTAATTATAGAGCCACATTATTCATATGACTATAATATCTCTGAATGAGTCTTTCCATTGTCTCCTTCTACATCCAGATGTTGCTGGGGATGTACAGATGTACAGATATTCCCGGTAAGTTTGTGTGGCAGCCTGGATCCCTCACCCAGGCAGTGTCTAAGGGCCATTGGATCCTCCTGGAGGACATTGATCATGCACCTCTGGACGTGGTGAGTGTCTTGCCATATAAACCACCATTTATTTGTCATTGATTTTGAGGAGGGGAGGGGAAAATCGATCAAAAAATCGAAAATCTGATTTATTGTGAAAAAAATCTGATTTTTCTTTTTAGGCCATATCGCCCAGCTCTATTTTCTTTATTAGTTTTCAAGTTTGTGTTAGCCATCAAATTCTCAGCAATTTGGACGTGGTATCCTCAGCATGAGAAGGCAGTGGATCCTTTGTTTCTGAATCATGTACAAAAATATTTTTTGGTGCAGACATACTCCCCCACTAGTGCTGTAATGATGCAATCAACTCAACTTTCATTAAATACTGATATCTGATATCTGAATACCTCAGTACCTGTTGATTAATTCATTAGACTTGCTTAAGATTGCAATGCTTCAAAATATTATAATATAATTATGTGACTCGGTGCGCATATGTGTGTATTTATATATAATTAATAAACAGGTGTTGAGGTATTCAGATATCAGATTTTTTTTTAAGATTGCAATGCATTTAAATCTTGTGATCGCCCGAACTCAGACTCTGATTTATTGTGTTGCTTTGTTCTCTGTACAGATATCGGTGCTTCTGCCAATGATGGAGAACAAGAAACTGACCATTCCAGGACGAGAGGAATGTATCCAGGCGGCCCCCGGCTTCCAGTTTTTTGCTACAAGAAGGTGAGCCAATCCTAGGTCTTTTCTTTAAACCTGTTTGCACCTTCAGTGTTTCTATTCAAACACATTAAACTTGGCGCTCATAGGCCTGCAGAGTCTGAAGACGTTTTCTTGTCTCCATCATGTTTGGTATGCTTGTGGACCATGTTCTTGATGTTCTTGACCTCTCTCTTTTATGATTTTCTCTGATAAACACATTTCAGGTCAGTTGAGGCTTGCCCCCTCTTTGCAATGTTCTGTCCTTTTGATCTACAAGGCAGGACTTTATATCCTTTTTATTATACAGGATGTTCTACAGTGGTGGAGGATGGCACCGGCCTCAGAGCACCCACGCCACCCTTTTGGACAAGTACTGGAGCAAGCTTCAGATCTGCAATATGAACAGAGATGAACTCAAACAGGCAAGCTGCAGTTTTTGTTTTTTTTTAATTATTTTCTGGTTTTGTCGCATATCACATTGATCAGCCAAAACAGGTTTTGAGTCCAAAGTGTTTGTTATACACTGGAGGCGATTAGTAATGGTTTAGACACGTTTTGGGATTAAGTGAAGTATTTAATTCATTCATTTATTCATTCATTTTTTTCCTTGTCTGCTTCCTCTCAGGTCCTGTCGAACAAATACTCAAACTTGGCAACAGTGGTGGACCGGCTTCTGGACATCTACTGCCAGCTGACCGGAGATAGACACTACGTCCAGGTTGGCTCCAGCACTCAGACTCCAGGTGAAGAGAAGGTCACGCTGCTGGAGGGCAGAGGACTCTCTCTGAGGTAATGTGGACAAGCATAAATGGGAAAAAAAAACATTTGCATGTTTTGTTATATCTTTGTATGGAAATGGCGTTTGTATAGCAAACTGGTGTTTGGAACACAAATGGTTACAGATCTGTGTCTGTTCTGTGAATCCCGCCTTGTTAACCCAGTATTATTGGATTCACTTTGCTGTTTCTTGCTAATGTGCGATTGGCTGAAACTGTATCTGGCTTTAAGAAGTGCCAAAGCTCAGTGCAGTCTCTGTGTGGATGTGGGTAAGAAAGAGGATGACATTATGCTAAGAGTTCTGTGCTTGAAAATAGGGATCATGGTTGATTCACCAGATGTCGACACTCAAAGTACTGCGATACCCAGTCTGTGTATTCATGTGTGTATACGGTATATTTTTTAAACTCGGATGGAAATACAAATTAAAATTAAAATATAAATACGCTTGTGTGTCCCCATCAATGTCAAAATCAAACCTACAGCATTATATAATTACTTCTCAGCTTAAAGAACAAATTGTAGAGTTCTCCATGTATTTGTAAACTATGTTTGTGTCTGTATGTGGAAGTGAAAAAGTATATGTATTTGAAAAAGTTACTGTTGTACATAAAAAGCCAAAATGTGGACATGAATATGCGGTCATAAACAGAGAGCCATTCATAAACATTACCGTTCAAAAATTCGGAATCTTTGGTCATACAGCACTGGTTATTCAATAATGATAGTTATAGTGTAGGTTGGAAATGTTGGAAACTAGTTTGGAAAAAAATGTAAAATGTATTTACAAAACAACTGCAGTTTTATAGCAATTTACAGTAATTTCGTGTCATAAAATGACTATGAAAAGTTGTTTGATCAGTGATATTTGACCACTTCCTTTCAAATATAAGTCATTCTGGGTGTTGGTTTTATTGTTAGAATCATCATCCTTTATTCATTTATGCAGCTTCCAAACATTCATATTACAATCATTTTATACTTTTATCACATTGTTTTACATATCTACTACAAAATGTGTGACAGTAGTAAATGAAAACAGTATTTAGTCTTTGTACATAATGTACATTTAATATGTACATTTAATATAAATATGTAATTCATTAGATATTTGCGTGTGTAATTACGTACAGTTGTATGAATATATAATTACAAATTGAATACAAAACAACTTAAATGACTCTAGATTTAGGAGTTTAGTTCAGTTGTTAAATTGTTCAGGCTTTGATGGAAATGTTAGATCGTTATGCATGGATGTTAAACGGTTGAGTGAGTTAAATCGTGGTGAATTGGGATCGATCTTCGTCACAATCACCTCAGACGTTTGAGGATAGGTGGGGGTTTTACCCCCATATTCATCAAAATTGCTAGATGTTATTAAAAAACACTTTTCGAAACATTGTTTTGCCTTTTCAAACTCAATTTGCTATTGCAATATGAAGAAGAATGCATGGATATTTGTTTTAAATATGTTAAGCAAAGTCAGGGGGTTCACTGAATCCCTCTCCTGTGTGAGGCTCTGGGGGGACTCGGTTCCCCGTCCTCTGGGCAGCTGTGGCCCTGGAGGCTTCTATCAGCTTTCCACTGTCTCTGACTGCAGTCAATTGAGCATCGACCTCCTCCGTCCTTGCCGAGGAGTCCCAGCAGCAGACGGTCACAGTCAGGCCAGGGTGGCTCTATTAGATAATGGACTCTGATAATGTGGAGCACCACACAAGCCTGAAGCTCTGGGCTTGATACAACTACCAGCCCACAAGCAAGTAACAGAGCAAAGTGTTTGTTTATTTAAACAAAAAACAGATTATGTTCATTTAATAGTATTTATTGCAGTAGTTGTTGTGTTTATTAGTAATTTAGTTGTTATTATAAATAGTGCTATTGTACAGTTGCTATTCGTGACTTAAATCCATTATTAACATGGTACCAATTTCAGTGCTACTAATATGGTTTCAGCAAAAGGTTTCGTTTCACTAACAAACATTTTAGTTATGTCTTTGTCCTAATAAGTACTTATTGATATTAATGGCTTATTAAGTTGTCTGTTTATTTACAGCTAGTATAAGAATGTTCTGGGAAATGGGCAGTTAAAATAGATGAACTGTGGAAACGGTTCTAAACCATATGAGTTCCCATCGTAGCTGGTGGGTTTGGTGAAATGTGACACAGTTGAAATATTATTTTAGTTTAGAAATATAATAGAATGTTGGAAAAGAGCATATATGCCTTCATATCTTCCATCTGTCCTTTTTGTGAATATTTTGTTTAGCTTTGAGTATGTTCTTTTTTTTTCTGCTGTGGTCAGATATTAAATGTCCTGCAGACAGTGGAGAGTTGTGCGTAGTGCGTGAAGGGGTTGTCCCACAAAGGAGAAATCGATCTGTCTGTGCCAGCATAGTGTTGGTGTGACGTTGTGGTTGAAGCTGTTTTGTGGAGGAGAAAGTCAATGAATTAATTCAGGGCTGCTTTTCAACCGGCAGATTTTTTTTTTTACTGATCTAATATGTGTCTTATCAGCTGATCAAATGGGTCCAGTTGGTGGATCGTTGGTGGAATAGATGATATTATTAATAATGGATCCTGTTGTTGGATTTTTGAAACGGCAGTGGCAAATGCATTGTTGTCCGTGGTGTATTAACTAGTCGTGCGTGTGTGTGCGTGTGTGCGTGTGTGCGTGTGTGCGTGTGTGCGTGTGTGTGTCCTGAACAGAGACCTGCTGAAGTGGTGTGAGAGAATATGTGTGAACTTTGACAACTCCACCACCTCCACGGCTCAGAATGTCTTCCTCGAGGTGAGTGATATACGGTTTCCATGGTGAAACGGTCACATGACTTCTGCACAGACGCGGTGAGGCCTAGTGACAACATAGTTGAAAAAAGCGCTATATAAATAAAATTGAATTGGTGCTGACACTCAGGTCAGATTCTGAGGGGCTGTTTCACATGAGGAAAAAAAGGGTCAAATGTGTGTTCAGAATAACTGTGTTTATCTGTCAGTTATTCTGAACAACCTGTAGAGATGCTGTCACTTTAAACTGAGGAGGAGCAGTTATCAGCAACAAACATTAACTGGTACATTGCTCTCCTAATGGGACAGCTCTCTTAATTTGGAAAGTAATATTATAATGTTTTGGGTAATGAATATTAAGTGTGGGTAATTAAGGCAAAATTATAGCATCATGATGTTTTGATAAAGAATTATGAAATGATTTGCAGGCCTTGGACTGCTTTACTGCCATGCTGTCCAAAGCGGAGAGCAAACTGAAGTTGGCTGAGATCATTGGCAGCAAACTCAACATCTCCAGAGAGAAGGTAGGAACCAAACTCATCACTTCATTCCATCTGTTCATCCACTGTCTGCTAAGGCGAAAGGCACAACACCACCCTGGACAAGTTGCCACCTATCGCAGGGCAAACACACAAACGCTTTCACACAAACACACTCGCACCTAGAGGCAATTTAGCATCTCCAGTCCACCTAACATGACATCTGGGAGCAACCCAGAGGGCTCAAGCAGATACAGGGAACCTGCAAACCGCAAAAGGAAAAGACCCTCAGCCCAGAACCATCTTACTGTGAGGCAACAATGCTTCCCACTGCACCACCATACCACCCTCATTTCATTTAGTCTTTTCTTAGACTGCTTTAGCTTCACTCTCAAGCATAAAGGTGTGTGTGTGTGTGTGGGTGTGTGTGGGTGTGTGTGGGTGTGTGTGGGTGTGTGTGGGTGTGTGTGGGTGTGTGTGGGTGTGTGTGTGTGGGTGTGTGTGGGTGTGTGTGGGTGTGTGTGTGTGTGTGTGGGTGTGTGTGTGTGTGTGTGTGTGTGTGTGTGTGTACATCATAGGTGCAGAATATACTTCAAAATCAGATTTAGCAGTTAATTACATAATCAACAACTGAATATGTAATAAGTAATAATTCTTTAAAGGTTAAAGATCTACAGTATATTTAAAATAGTCACTTTAGAAGCTGTGACTAGAAGAACTGATCCCATTCTTGTGTTAAAAGGTGTCTGGAGGATGGAACAACACATTATTTTTGGAAAACAGGACATCTTCCCAAACACTTTTTCCTGGGTGTAAATGCTCACACTGAACTGTTGCACTGTCCTTAAGACCGAAAGGTCAGATCTTGTGTAACGTGCCTTATTGCTGATTTTCAGGCTCAGCATTTTTGTCAGATGTATCAGCCGGGCATCAGTGTGACGGAGCTGGAGGTTACAGTGGGACGTGCCATGCTGCTGCGCAAGCAGAGCGATGCTGTACGGCTCGAAATGTAAGATCTTCTGAGGGCATGACCTGGCTGCTCCCAGCCGTCTCTCTCTTTTTGTATGTCTTTTTCTCTCTCTCTCTCTACCATGATATGGTGATTTTGGCTTGTTCACCTAGTAGTGACAGGCACCCTGCTGGTAAATTGAATAAACATTGAATTGATCGCTAACTGTGCTGGTTAAATAGAAAACCATCCTGCCCCTGAGCACATTAGACAGCTGTGCCAGTTCCAGAGGTTACCAGGTCACTTGAGGTGATCTGCTTTCATAATGAGGCAACAAGAAACATTACATAATATGCAGTACCAGTCAAAAGTTTGGGCACAAACGCTGTAGCCGTGTTGGAAAAGCAGCCCAGGTGGCTATCCATGCAGCTGCTTGAGGAACTGGCATTACATTAAATCAACTGACATCTAATGTAGAGAATATTGATTTTCTTTTACAAGAGCCAAACTATAATTGCTAGTGGACTCAGAGCGTCTCCAAACCGGCAGCTGTTGCAGGGTGTTCATAGTATGTAGTGGTGAGATCCTACTAAAAGTGTATAAGGCTGGTGAACTGGTGATATGAGGGTCATGAGCGCCTGGTGTCCTTGAGAAGTGAAGACTAGCCTGTGTGGTCTGACTACTGTTGCACACATTGCTGAAAAGTTCATGGCTCTGACAGAAAGGTGTCAGAACACACAGTGCATCCCAGCTTGCTGCGTAAGGGACTGCATGGCTGCAGACCAGTCAGAGAGCCCATACTGACCCTTTTACACAGCCAAAAGAGCCTACAATGGACATGTGAACATCCAAACTGGGCCACGGAGCAACTGAAGATGGTGGCCTGGTCTCAACAGTCATATATTCGTGTGGACGGCCAGGTGGGTATTTCACTTAAGTGGGGAAGAAAGTGTGATGCTCTGGGCTGGGAGTCTGTGGGTCCTGGAGTCCATGCTGATGCTACATGCATCACCTGCCTAAGTTCACTTAACTTAAGTTCACTCCTTCATGGAGACAGTATTCTAATCACATTGGGCTCTTTCAGCAGGATGGCGTACCCTGTTCAGGAACCGTTTAAAAAAAAAAAAAAAAAAAAAAGACAGATTAGGGTGTTGACTCGGATGTCAGATATCCTGTTCTCCATCCAATCAAGCATCTGTGGGATTTGCTGAACAAAGCTGTCTGATCTTTGGAGGCCCAGTCTTGCTCTAATATTACTTAAAGGGTTTGCTGCTAATGTTTCAGTGCAGATACGCCAGCACACCTTCAGAGTGACACCGTAGTGCATTAGCGTTTACTCCTTCCTAAAAATGTTCCTAAATGTTGGGGGGGGGTGGTTTCTTCAAATAAAACATAAATAAATGCATGAGATGATTTGTATGGTGGTAAACATTGTGGTGTGTGTGTGTGTGTCTCACAGAGAGAAACAAACCTTTGCTGCTACGCGTCCCTCCTCAGTGCTGCTGGAGCAGTTATCTGTGTGCATCACGAAGGGGGAGCCTGTACTTTTGGTGGGAGAAACAGGCACAGGAAAGACCTCGACGGTGCAGTACCTGGCTGGACTAACAGGTGGGCTGGTCCCTGGAGATCACTCAGAACCAGGACATACACCAATACTCAAAGTTTGTAATCAGTAACTTGAATGAATATATTTGGGTGCAGGTCCTGGTGGTAGTCCTGTGCAGCTTCACAGATTCACAGTGTCCAGAAAGATGATCAAATAACACATTCTTAACTTCATTGCATGTGTAGCATGTAACTAATTTATAATTTTGTAATTTAAAGAAAATTTACTTCCAGAGGAAGAAATTACTGTAAAATCAATTATTTATTATTATCATTTTTATTATTTGTTATTGAAACACATCTGCGAATATGGTGTAGTGTCTAAATTCTATTCAGTATAAAAAAAGGGATTCCAGACTTTTGAAGTAGTGTAGACTTGCTTTTATTAGGAGAGTGTAAAAGGGCAATAAACTGAACAGTCTTCTCCTGTGTGTTCAGGACACAAGCTGCGTGTGGTCAACATGAACCAGCAGAGCGATACGGCAGACCTTCTGGGAGGGTGAGGAAATCAGGACCTGCCGAGTCGGTGTTCACTCTCAGGCATAAAATGAGCTGTGTATTAACACTCTACATGCACTGTGTTAGATATAAGGCCAGAATTTGCAGCCTGAACATCATTTCTGCAGCAAGAGCCTTTGAAAAGGACACTGATTTTTACAATATTAAAACCGATTGTTGCCGGTTTAGTTGAAATAACTACACTACTTTTCATTGGCCGCTGATGCTGCCTCACTCTAAGTGGTCTATATGGTTGACACCCCCCACAAGTCCAGTTAGTGTGACTAGAGTGATTAAATACTGTGGCTGGGGGCTGATGTTCCACCAAAAAAACACTGAATAGTGTGATGATGAGCTAAACAAACTGCAGGTGCAGTATCTAAAGGTACAGGACACACTCTGTAAATCTGGTGTCTTTCTAGTCGTAAATGATAAAAGTGATGTGCTGATCTAAGCCTTAAGCGCCATGTGAGTTAAGGCCACCGAGGAAGTGGGGGGAGCTTTGGGGGCTCAACAGTTCAAGACAACCTTGAGTGAGAATGTTCTAAAACAGCAGAGATGTGGACTTTATGATAAATTATGATCAGGGTTGATTAGATTATTACTATTCTCTGGTGTGGGCTCTATTATGATCCACGCTACAACCCCTGTTTTCTGTTTTTGAATTAGGGGCCACTACCGCAGCTTCTGTAGAAACACTAAAATAGAGACTCATTATTGCCCCCCACTGAGTATGATTTTTGCAGTAACAAAAAAAAACATGGTTAATGATAAAATATTCTTTTTTAAAGAGTGATTTTGAGATGTAGTTGTTCAGGAATGGCAATGAGTCTTAGAAGCCTGTGAAATTCAAACTGTGCCAAAATTGATATTTTTCTATAACTGCTTAGATTGACGTGATCTTATGTGACTTTCAGGTATAAACCTGTGGATCACAGGCTGATCCTGTTGCCGCTGCGTGAGGCTTTCGAGGATTTGTTCTCTCAAACGTACTCCCGGAAGCAGAACATCACCTTTCTGGGCCACGTGCAGACCTGCTTCCGGGGCAAGCGCTGGCAGGACCTGCTGAAACTCATGGACCATGTGTGCAAATCGGCCCTCACCAAGGAGCTGCAGGACAAGCCCAACGGTAAGAGAGGCATTCGGCATCCTTTCACTCGACAGGGGTTCATTGTAGAGGACTATAATTCAGATGTCTTTATAGCAATGGTGATGGGAGCCAGCGGATGCAGTGTTTGTAAAACAAGAAGATTCCTTTTATCTATATATTTTGTTTTAAGCCAAAAACATTAGGCAGTGTATTCATAATTGTTCTATGTAATAACTATGTAATGACTAATAACTCAAACAAGTTCCCCCACTTACATTTACGGCATTTAGCTGACACTTTTATCCAGAGCGACGTACATCAGTGCTCAAGTAGTCCACATCTATTTCTTAAACCTGTAAGCTAAACTTAGTCAGTGGGTGTGTCCGATTTGAGTGCGTGGTGCGTTCACACTGACAACTAAGCTAAAATTCAGTGCACTGAAAGTACCGGGATGGTGCACTGAAAACGGCCAGAAAACGCCGTGCAGAACGATGGACACTACGCGCACTAAACGGACGCCATTTTGACTACGTAGCGGAAAGGGGAGGCACTTTGAACACGTTTTCGGAGTTGAATAATGGCGACCAACAGTGAAATGCCTCTGCAAGCCCAAACGGAGGCTACTAAACAAAA
>JBBPCY010103275.1:0-20111 GCA_037974405.1 Brachyalestes nurse | reverse complement strand
TTAGTACAGCTAAATACTGGATGTTTGAGTTTTAGAGTTGTACATTTTCACTAGTTTGATAAGGTTTAAAAAAGACACTGGCTTTATTTTTAGTTATGTTCTTTTCTGATCACTTTAAAAGATATATCTGTGTTAATGTTTTCTGAATAAAAATTCCATATACAGTATACCTGCACCTCATTTTTTCCACCTTCACCACAACATGATGCATTGCTTAAGTGGTAAGATCTATTCTCAACCTCAAAATTTATGTCTGTGACTGTTCAGTGATATTACAGATAGAAGGAGAAGATTGAAGGAGGTTCAGATAGAAGGACGTTGTGTTGAAAATGTAAAAAAAACTAGTTCATTTTTATTTGAATGAACTGTGCTTTGAACTAGTTCTTTTTCATCGTGAACTGCCACAACACTGGGCCGTGTCCCCCTCACATTTCATAATTATTCGTTTGGACCCCCCCACACATTTAACATAAATAATTAGTTCACCCAGCGCTGTTAAATCTTGAATCTTTCTCGAAAGATCTTTCCCACTCCACTTAATCAATAGAAGAATACACTGGAAATCTGAGCAGTCTGTCTATGCACTGGCGATTCGCATCACTTGCATGCAGTGAGTTGGCAAATCCAGAGAGGATTTCCAGTGGTGTGTGTATTCTCCTATTGATTAAGTGGAATGGATTCTTTCGCGAAAGATTTAAGATTCAACAGGGGTTTCCAAACACCCCCACTATCTAAAAGGACGAGCCTTTGCACACACGCAGCAACCCCGCCCCCCAAACCCCGCCCCCACACGTAGACCGATGTGTCCCCCTCACATTAAAAATGCTTCTGACACCCCTGGAGATGTAGTATGTATAAATTCATTCTTATTCATTCTTGCTCATCTGTGTAATTTGTGTCCTCATCTTGGTATCTCTCTTAAGAGCATGGTCAAACTGTAGTCAAGAATTTTAATAATAGTTTGGGCTTTTTCTCAAATCTGATCCAGTGATTTGCCCCGTATCGGACCAGTGATGATATTGAAGATCAGACTGGCACGCTCCTATCCAAAACATGTGGCCTAAATAGAAAACTGTCACTACACACTGACTAAGAGGGTGGGCCAGTGTTAAATGTGTTAAGTCCAGCAAATAAATAACTGTGCGTTAGAGGCTCAGATGCCCCCTGTGCTGATCAGCTAAGATAAGCTGGCCTACCAGCTTAACCAGCTTGAGCTGGACAGGCTGTTTTATTTCAGTCTTGTTCTATGTTGTCCAGTCCAGTTCTCCATACTACAGCATGTGATCACCTTGTACCTTTGGGAGGTTTCCAGTCAGGGATGCCATGTTCTTAGTTATAAACCTAATGTTTTTCTTTGTAATCGTGACAAAGTGGCACTTTGAATAATCAAAAGGAGCAAGTACTTGGGCATTTACAAAGCAGCTTATCCTGCATTATGCCCTTACAATCTCAGTTCAAACAGCAGGCCAACTCATTTATTGCCCTTTGCCCAAATTAATTCCTTATGCAAACACATCCAGGAAAAATCCAATCCAGCTGCCTGCTGAGGGCAGCAACTGCTCACTGACAAGAGATTGCAACTGTACACTAACCGCCCACTAACCGCACATCAGCTATAAAGGAAAACAGTAAGGTTAAACCTTTTCTAAAGGGGAATTGTGCTTACTTTTGAATGTCGTGATAGAAACCAGGATTCACAATGTCTACAGTACAAATCTCTTTGTTTATTATTTTAAAGTACAGGTGAATCATCAAATATGCTGAGTATTCATAGGCAATGGCAAAAATATTCATTCATTTATTTTCTGTAACCGCTCAATCTTTACTCGGGTCCCGGGTACACAGAGCCTATCCCAGAGTCTATAGGTGCGAGGCAGGGACTCATGGAAAAGATATATACACTTTCTTTTGGTCCTATTTAGCCTTACAACACCTTGCATGTATCTCTCTGCTGTACATACAAAATGTATATGTTTTATATATAAAAATGTATATTAAGTTGGTGTGGGCTCCCGAGAGGAGCAATTGTCTAAGCACTGGCCCTGGTCTTGCAGGACTGGAGTTCAGTCCCTGGTGATGCTACAGCTTTCCAAGAACGCACAACAGGCCTTGGTCTCTCTGGGATGACCCTCCCTCTCCCCGGACCTCCCTCTCCCCCCAAAGAAGTAAAACCTCTTGGTAATGTGCACACGCGATTCTGCAGCAGCATGTTTACAACTCTGCGTCCTGTCTTCATATTTGAGTGTTTTCATATTTTAGTCAATTCATATTAGTAAGTTGTGTCCTCTCTAACTATTAGGTTTGAGAGTGTTATTCCTGTGTTCATGTTCTCCAGGATCATCAAGTTTTCTGATTCTGATTTTCTGGTTGTGATTCTGGGTCTTTGGTTCATCAACCACCAGGAATAAACCCCAAAGACTAACAGTGCCATCTAGTGACAGCTACTTTCTTCCAATGTTTGAAAGGAAGACCCCGGTGCTTAACATGCGTAGCAGCTTATTGCTGACGCCACAATGGTTTAAATGGTGTATTGTCTGGGATTACGCTTTATACTTGGTATTTTTCATGGTGCATTTTAGTGAGTTTCACAACTCGAATCTTCTACAAATGTGTGTAGTGTTTGTCCCAAAACTGCAGAAGCAACCTTGATCTGATACTATCATTTATCTCTGTTTCATATGATACATACTTTTCTTTGAGGGAGATTTTAGAGGCATTAAACTCGTGGGACGTCTGGTTCCCTTCACCACCAGCGTCAATGATTCCACGTCTCTAGAACAAAGCATTTCACATCAGACCTCTCTGAGTGACTTTGCGGTTACTTAGCTGGTCAAAGACAGTTGTATTTGTCTGTAGTGAGATTCGGGACATTTCCTGGATAGCCAAGCAGCTGAGATCAGTGCCTTTAGCCCCATTACTGTAAGACTCCTAAATTTTTACCCGTTCTTATCTGATCACCCTGGTTAGCAGAGGTGCTCACTCAGTCATTTCAATAAGGGGAAAGGCAGAAATTACGTAGGCCATAACACTAACAGCAGCACGGTTATCCAAATAAAGAAGTACAACACTCGAGTTAATGTGTGTATTCACACACCATTCACACACATACCTGATGCTATCTACCTTTACATTTAAAACAGTAGCCTGCTAACTGGGCTGTTAGCTGCAGAGCTAATGTTACAGCCAGGGCTGGACTGTGACAAAAATCGGCCCGGGCATTTTGAGCCGAGATCGGCCCACTAGCTTGTCGTTCCCGTTGGGTGGGAGGGGGATTCCGTTCCAAATACCTGACCGGCCCAATTTTACCATCGCCACTCTCGATAGCGTTCCGGGGGTGGGGCGTGTGGTGCTGACGGGTTTTCGCACCGGCCCAAATTTACACCAGATGGCCAGTCCAGCCCTGGTTACAGCCACATTCTAAGGGTAAATAGCTAGGTAATCATATACAGCAAAGCATCAGAATATATAGCATTAAGTTGACTTACTTGTCCAAGGTTTGTAGCTGATCCAGACTTAATTTTCGCGAGACTAGCTCTGTATTGGCCCAAGTTGAGGAAACAGTCGTTGGCAAAATGTTTGGAGCAGACATCAGAGGCTGGCATGAAGGAACTAAAAAAATACATTTGTGCTCATTTGTAAGTCTAAGCACCGAGCAACCGCAAAGTGCTCTCACACGATTTTTTAGGGTAGGGGGCGAAATTCTCTGGGCCAGCGAAGCATGAGAAAGGAATGGTAACCTTTCCCTGTATGATGACATACGGGGCAAATTCCAGATCGGGCCATCTGAGCTGTCTCTATCTGTACAGCAGAGCAGGATGTGCAAAAAAACAATCTCATCAAGTGAAATTTTCATGTCATGGGACCTTTAAATTAAATCAGGAGCTGCTGGTGGAGTTTAAAAAATCCAAATCACTACTGGAGGAACCGAGGAGAAATCTGGAACCGAACCCGTGTTCTCCTCACCAGCTCACAAAATATCAACTACTTTTTTTTTACAGCAAAACTGCTGAGAAAAAAATGTTTTAAACAAGTTTACACGGTACTGTAGCCTACACATATGCTTAAGTTTATATCAGGATTCCTTTTTGTTAGTCCATAGACTTGAACAAATTTCACACAATAGCACTGATAAAGAATTAGTAAAAAGTGAAAACAAAGACCGTCATAATTAGCACTGGCTCACTGTTATTGGTAGCAAGTACATTGTACGTATATTTGTGTAGTACTTACAATGCCATGTGTCTGTGCTCTTTGCAGTTTGTGATCACTTTTGTGTTATTGGCAGAAGCATGCTACTGTTTATAGCACTTCCGTACACTGCCCATATTTGGTGTGTTGCTCCTGAGCTGCGTGAGTGATTCGTCATTCTCCCGGCGTGGATGACACACGCTGTTCTGGTCTATTTTCAGCACCCGTATTCCGGCAGGTCCCGCCTCCTGCGCGGGGATTGGCTGATACTGTCCCGCCTAATATTTATATTTATAACGGCTTCTACAACAGTGCTCACGTTTCTCTGAACCCGGTGAACAAATGTTGAGATGTGGCCATTTAAGCACAGTCTTTGTCAAAGCTGCACTTTGAGTTTTACTCAAAATAACGTAAATTTTCTTTTTTTCTTTACGCCTTTTTTTCTTTATGCCTTTTTTTTTCTTTACCACTGTTATTACTATTATTGTTAGTAATAATCATAGTAGTATCTCTATCACAATAATAGCATTTTATTTTTTGATTATTGTTGTTATTGTTGTCACCATTATTATTATTGTTGTTGTTGTTGTTGTTATTGTTTTTATTCAACGAGATTTCGTGGGGTTTTTTAGTGTTATCATTTCTAGTGGACGATCCAGCGTGCTGAAGTGCTCGACATGTTATTATTATTGTTAGTAGTAGTTAGTAGTATCTCCATCGTCATCACAATAATATCATTATTATTATTATGATTGTTGTTGTTGTTGTTGTTAAATGCGCTACATGTTCTTGTTTTTTCATTCTTTTCATTTCTAGTGGTTGATCCAGCGTGCTGAAGAGTCAACATGTTTCGTCACATGTTTCGGTACTACAAGCCAATCGCGGCGCGGGAGGGGCGGGCCATCTGCCGAAAACGGGTGGATAAAAAATACACGCGGCTTTGAAGCCACGCTCGAGGAAGTGAGTCACATGTTAATCGCTGTCGGGAAAAGTGTCGAGCGACTTTAACGAACACGCGTCTACGCGGAAGGTGAAGCGTGGAGCGGAGCGCATCGCCAACGAGGAAACAACGTCGAACAACGGGAGTTTCAGCCGTTAGAAGATCACGGGGAAGAACAGACGTCACACGGATTTAAGGGCAGACCGAAGCAGCGAGGTGGGTTTCAGTCAAAATTGTTTAACTACTAGACAAAGACTGGTCTGGACTCTCTGAATGAACCGTCCGTACAGAGGCAGGGATTCAGACCCAGAAAGATCTATACGTTTAACGCGTCTTTGTTTCCTGTATGTTCCCTAAATGTAGTATATTATATTGGCTTAGTCAGTCAGTAAACAGGAGACATAGTTGTTTTTCTAACTTTAATTTGATTTTAGGCCAGATTTGACGTAGAGGGTGGCAGCCAGCACTGAAAAAACAGCTAATCGAAATTCTGATGTGTGTGAATTTGGGCGATTCCTTGAAGGGAATTTCCTCTCTGACTGGGTGGAGTGCGTGTGAACGGAGTCGAAAAATGAAAACGACTGATTTTCCTACCTATATGAATATATAATATATCTGATATTACATTTCACGAAGAGGCTGTAGGACACTTTGCGAATTAAAACGCCCGTTTCGGGAGGTACCGTGCGTTTATCATAAACCGACCCCTAGGTTAGAAAAAAGAAATGAATAGGATAGAGTTGTAAGAACTGTCCTTGAAAATGAATAATTCAGTGACGTATCAGGTGCGTCCCAAAGTACACACTTATTATGTAGCTACGTTACATACTGCATTACTGAATGCATTTAAAAATGTTTACACACTATTGAGAGTGATAGTGTGCTACCAGTACTCCATACTTCAGTGCTTTAGTACTTCATTAATGTCATACTTTAGGCAAGTTTCCTAGGTATCTGTTGCCATAGCAACTGAAGGTCGCTGTGTCCTGCCTCTGCAGTCGATAGCAAAATACTAAAGGCCAGTTTTAAACATTAGCTCAGCAGTCTAGAAGCTAAACCAAAAGAGTGTTTCGCCTAAGTAGGCCACATGTAAGACCCACTTCTCGGATGGGACACCAGGTTTGGTGCAGTGCTGAACATATGCTCAGTCAAGGTAAATCCCATTCCACTGCTTAAAGTCGCTGAAATCCGTCCATCTGTGGCCTAAAACCCTTAAACCCATCTATGCCGTTTGCTAACCTGCCGCCAGAACCCAGTATGTTGCAAAAAAACATATCAGTTTGATGGGTTGAGTTTCAGTTTTCGTTCGCAATGATCCACAAGGATCTGAAGGCGGGCAGCTGAACCTAAACTGTATGTCTCACAGCTCCCTAAATCCTGGGGCAGCTGGAGGCCTGTTTGTTGGGGAGTTGAACCTTTGTGTTTTTGAAACCCAAGACTGTTAGTGGCACTACTGAGGTAACTTACCCTTGAGCAAGGTACCGTCCCCACACATTTGAAAAAGAACAATTAATTGCCATATTATGTATGTACGTTACATGCCACGTTACTGAATGCATTACTAATGGCCGTGTACTATTTTTTTTACACACTATTGAGTGTGGTAGTGTGCGGTTTGAGATGCAGCATGTATCTCAACTTTAGCATTGTAGGTTAGCCCGGGCACTGTGTTCCTGGCTGCCCACTGCGTCACTTGGTGAATGGGTTAAATGCAGAGGAAGAATTTTGTGCTGTTCACACTGTGTGCTGTGGTGTGTTCACTTATGATAAATGAATTTTACATAAGCTGTCATACAGCTGAACACGCAGACCTCCTGTGATGCGAGATACACAGTTCAAGTTTTGTTCTGCTCACATTTTTGTTGGACCTCTTTGCCAGGTAGAGACATGTTAGTCACCTCGGCGTCATCATTCAAGGCTGTCCTCTGACTGAGGACTGAGTGTGCACACACTTTCATGGTGTTACTCAACTATTACATCATTTAGAGAAACCGCTAGCAGTTGTTCTCAAATGTCTGGAGCGACCGGGAGCTGTGCCCTGTATGCAAAGCGTGTTTGGGCACTTCGCATAGTATCAAACAGGGCGGCTCAGTAAGTTGTCTGTTGCTATCGCAATATTAGTCTCTGCAATGTTGATATTCAGAAGCCTGTAATATGCTAATGAGCCTCTAGCCAATCTGTGTTTTGACAGGGTGAACACCTGAGTGTTTTAATGAATTGAGGTCTTCATGTAATCCAACGAAATTTTGATCAATCTTTAACCACTGCAGTGTCGTTAGTGGGCCCATCTTCTTACTTTTATCATGTTTGTGAGGGCTTGTGTACCAAAATATAATTCATAATTTATACTAATTCAATTTTGCCAATTTTCCAACCTATGTAAAAAATGACAGTCTTTACCTGTATTTAAGGGCTATAGTGGGTTATAACAACAATCTCAGTGTTGACTCATGTTTATATCTCTCACTTCCCACCATCTAGACGCCCTTCTGTTTTTTTGCTCCTTTCTTGATAATCTGCCTGTAAGTTTCCAGGCTGAACACATTCTTACAGTGGTCAGCGTGACCTCAGGCTGATGGAAACACACCCTCAGCCGTGTAAGAGGGTGAGGTCGGCTTGACCAAAGTACGGCGTGTTCTTTAATCAGGATTCAATCAGATGTTTTGATTCGTGAAATCCCAGAGGATTACAAACATTTGATTTGGTTTTACACAACTGTAAAAGAGCTGTTGGTGTGTTTCACTCGATATATCGATTCTACTGTAGACTGTATTGATGCAATCAGTTTTTTATGTTGATATGTGATTGGTACATTTTATGTGGTTTTTATCATTTTCTTTCATAATAGAGTGTGTAATTGTCATGATAAAACACAATGTCCCCATTAAGGCTACATTCATTATTTCCACACACAAGTATATTGTTGATCAGTTCAATTATTATTATTATTATTATTATTATTATTATTATTATTATTATTATTATTGTGGTTATTTTTTGTAATTGTTTCTAATCAATTAAATAATGAACCCTTTTCATTTGCATTGGTGTAAATCTAATTTTTAACATCTCCAGTATATTTTCAGAAAAGGCATGTAGTTATTAAGCATTCACACCCCAAAACACTTTAAGCCTCTACTTGGTAATATTGGACTTTCCAGCATATGGTCCAGTTAGAATCAGATTAAATAATTCTGCATTCCAAAGTTAATCAGTTACGTGGAATTATACTTTGTGTATTTAAATGTGCCCATTTCCAAATTTGTCTCAACTGTTGCAAATGTGGAGCCCTCACACCTGAGAGGATGTTGCAAGTCGTTGCCCAACACTGCAAATGCAAATGCCAACGGAAAGGAAAACGTTCACTGTTGAAAATGACCTGCAGGCCGAAAGGAAGTTGATATGTAACTGGTCATGTCACTTGTGGTGGCATCAGAAAATGTATTATTGCTGTTGTCTGAGGAACTGACTAATTGTCATTCTTAGGCATAATTTCTACCACAGTAGCAGTTTGGATACTACTACTACTACTACTACTACTACTACTACTACTACTACTACTACTACTAATAATAATAATAATAATAATAATAATAATAATAATAACTAGAGAGAACATTTCTGTTTTGTGCTGGTGTTTAAATTGTTATTCATCAACAAGGGCAGCCAAAATGCCATAGACAATGAATAGGGTTCAGACCTAGAAACCATGAGAGAGCAACCTGAGTTGCTGTAGGAGGTTGCTAGGGGGGTTTTGGGTGTTGCTAGGTGGTTTCTATGGTATACCAGGTGGTTGCTACGTAGTTTCTAGGCAGTTGCTGTTGTGTAGGAGGTGGTTGCTAGAGAGTTTCTAGGTAGTTGCTATGGTGTACAAGGTGGTTGCTAAGTAGAAGCACATTTGTGTCTTACAACAGAAACACGACTGTTCACTAGTGACCAAAGAAAGTGTAAAAAGAAAGGTGCCATTAATAATTTTTTAAGCAGATATCATGAATATGCAAATTTGATTCTGACATCAACACACACATTTTTTTTGTTTTGTCTCCAGCCATAATGTATAGTGATAGAAAAAATACTTGGGAAATACAATAATACAATAATTCTTTTTTTTTTCATTTCACAAAAATCATGAAGTCGTCTGTGAAGGCTTAGGAGGCCCTGAGGGTTCCCCTCAGAGGAAAGAAGGGATTTGAGAATGTAAAAGTGTGTGTAGGACTGCCAGTACAGCCCTTAAAATAGCACATTTAATTTGGTAGCAAACCGCAGTACAGTTGTATTTTTGTATACTGAATCACAAACCCTGCACATAGAGAGTACATTTGTGGATATTTTAATGCTGGTTTTGCACCCAACAGGGTGATGAAGAGAGAAGTGAGTGCTGGTGTGAACTTCCTGAAGCGCTTGGCCTTGCAGCGAGGAGGTGTGGATGAAGCCAAAGCCAAAGTGTTTGCTGCCAAACTACACATGCTTCTGTGTGAGAAGTACACGGACCACTGGTACCCTGACAATCCCAACAAGGGGCAGGCGTACAGGTACCCAAAGCATTCCACATCATTTAGATGAGCCAATTGTGGAAGATATATTTAAGATTTGGTTCTGATATGAATCTTTGCATGCCTTAACCTTCTGCAGATGTATCAGGATAAATGAAGTTGGCACGTGCAATGACTCTGTGCTCCAAGCATGTGAAGACAGTGAGCTGAGACTGTCTGAGCTGGGCCTTCCCCGCGAGATCACATTATGGATCGACCCACTGGAAGTCTCTGCTCGGTAAGTAGCTTTTCCACATAGTTCAAATAACAAAGACCCACAAAATTTGGACCCTTAGATCATACCTGTTGTAATTGTGGGTTGAAAGTAAGGATTTTCAATTGTCAGCCAGGGGTGAGGAGGGGGATTTTTGTTTGTCAACTGGTTGTTAGTCGAGGTGTTGATTTTGTTTGGCGATGACACAGTTGGGGGAATTAATTAGTCAACTGTGAGGAAACAATGAGAATGTCTGAGTTCATTTTCTTTGTCTGCGAGTTCCCAGGACAGGCTTTTGTGTGTGTGTATACAAGTTGGGACAGAATGCAAAGGAAGGTGAATTGGCAGTGATTCCAGGAACAGCATTCTGGTTACACTGTAGTAAGAACAAAAGCCTCAGCAGTTCCTGATTTTAAAAAAAAATCTAGATTGCACTTCAGCGAGATAATGCGAAGTGTGATTGCTTTCTTGCTGTAAACTTGGAGACACTCAAACATTAGTCTTATGAGCAAAGAAAATCAGCTCACAGCGGCTATTGAACTGGTGCCTCTTCTGACTCTCTTCTTTCAGTGTTTTACCATGCCACCATGGAGAGGGGTGTATTATTTGATTAACAAGCCATTTATGATTAAGGATGGCTTGCAAACGGGTGGAGTGCACCGGTCACACCTGAAAACGGGTGGAATAAATTGTGCATGGCTGCGAAAGAGATTAAAACAGAGAAATTAGTTTATGAGAGCAAAAGAACAGTTTCAGTTGAACTCTCAAAAAGATTCAGGTAAACTATCAAACGAACACACTTGAATCTTTCTGGTCACATTGCTCATCTCTCCTAACACTGTTCAGCAGCGGTTTCTGCTCCACACTGAAGTATTTTTAGCCACTCTCCCTGCGCCCAGCACCCAGACACACTTTCTCTCCTCATACACTGCAAAGGGGACTCACCCCTGCGCTCTCTGTCCCTATATATTACAACTTGACCACAAAAATAAAAATTTTAAACAATCAATACTTGGCCCTTGGTCATCTGATCAATAAACTGTATACAAGTGGGGGGGTTTCTAAGGGACATTTCTTGGAACCATGTAAATGTTTTAGAGAGGCATCCTTAAAATTTGCCTATAATTAGAAAAATAACTAGATTATGTGTGAAGTGTGATACTTCTTGAGGAGGAATGCGTGCAGTTCACTGTTCTAGAAGTACAGAAAATATCCACAGTATACAATAACATGTCTTATTGTCCACCAAAAAAAATCTGCTTCCCATAGTGTGCTATGTCCATGCTGCAACATGTTTCTGGACGCTGACGGTCGTTGTATTGCTATGTTCTCCAACAGATCAGGCGAGAACTGCAGGCCTTTCACAGTGGCTCAGTTCAGCGAGGTGGAGAAGGAAGTGGATGAAGATAAAAAAGCCAGGATGCATCAAGACAGCTTGGATTCTGTGAATCTGGACACGTCGGATTACCACTCGGCTAGCTCCTCTGACTGTGGCTCACCCGGATCCAGCGACACAGAGGAGGAGATGAGAGATGGCCAGGTGGAGAAAGCAAAACAGAAACCGGAGGAGAAGAAGGGAGAGGACAGGGCTTTCGTGATTGCAATGAGGCCCAGGATGAGAGAGCTGAAGCCACGGAAAATTCCAAAATCTCAGGTACAAGTCCAATCAATGGCTGATAAATTCATTAATGGACGATTAATGCCTTTGAGAAAATATATTTTACTGTGACCACACAAATGTTTGAATGTGCACTGCAGTGTTTCATTCATCTGTATGTTTAGAGTACATGTTATTCCACAAGGGTTGCAACCCCCGTCCCCTGAAATTCTCTACAGGGAAACAAACCTAATTATTACATTTTCTGCCAGTATACTGTTTTCATTTAGTAGCTGAGTTTAATAGATTGGATGAAATAAAAAGCAAATATATGTGCAAATTCTTCAATATAAATAATAGAAACAGAATTTATCATTCTATTCTGAACTTGCTTTCAGATAATAACAAATTTGATAGGAGGTTGAACCTATTTTCTGAGAGTGTTGAAAAGGCTTCATTTTAGTTGTGGTGTTTAGTTGTGAAGTAGCTAAACTAGGGAAACCAAATTATGTTGCATAATACCAACAAATACCACTTCCTGCTATTACAAAAATCCAAAAGTGATTAAAGAATCATTGATAAATTCAGTCCTCTTGTCAGAATACAAAGTAACACAGATGTTGCATTGAATATTAAACCTTTGGATTTATAGGCTGCATTATTTTGTTAAAGCAAATTTTGCCATGTAAACGTTTGAATCAGTCTGTTCAATTGATCTTTAAAGTATTTGAACAACTTACGGCTGTTAAATAATAAATCAAGATAAATAGCATTATTTTGTGTAGTAAATTTGAAATTAAAATGACTTTTGTGTCAATAACTTTTGCCATGTTGAAATTTGAACCTAGAGATACATTTATTTCTATATTAAACATGTTCTGACTCACACAGCTCATAGGTTCTTGTTACAGTGGAGGCTCCTTAGAGAAACCGCATCTTTCCATTTTTCTGTTGCTTTTGTTAGTTTGCTGCTCATTGATTTATCCTGTATTTGAACAAGAGGGCTACAATCATTGACTTCATCATAGCAACATGCAGAACGTGAGCAGCTAGGTTTCAGCCTGCACTGCTGGGAATAGTTTAGAAGATCAGACTAAAATATTGCATTAACAGTATTTTTAAAAATGGGCTTATATTGTATTGTGTTAATGTTTTGTTACCCTTGACAGCTGATTTTAAAACCTTTTGTTCTTTCAAGTCAAGCCTTTGAATTTCGAAGGTCAATCAATCATTTTGCCAATGCTGATTGACGTAATTAGATCATCACAACAATTGGTCCTAGGCTTTGTTTCTTTTCACTGGATTTACTTAATTAATTGTACCCTTCTTTTCTCACCCACAGCTCACAGGTCTTCAGTACTTCTACCACCCAACACCAGTGTGGCCTCAGTACAAGAAGAAAGGTCCCATGTTGCTCACCACCATTTGCACCCCTCCTCCCGCTCCTGTACTCGGCTACTACGTTCTCCCCAAACATCCCCCTCAGTTCATCGTCCCCCACGCGGCCCTCCAGCCAAGGGCAGGATTGCTGTGATCGCCTTTTGCCAGTTCCTGACCTATTATTTTAGAATGAAATGGTGAATTATTTTATAAAGTTCAAGATTTTTTTTTACTGTTTTTGTGGCACACAATATGATGACCGTTTTACTGAACCAAACAAACTATATTTAGCTCATATCTTCTACTCAGGGACCACATGACCTGGTGCAAAAATTGCCACTATAAAGCCACTATAAATGTTTTTATAACATTTTTTAACTTATGTTCATGGATTGGTTTTTAACTTTCGAAATATTTCCTCTGTAATTGCATTCAGTGACATCATTCTATAGCTGAAGAAATCCGGTATAATTTTAGTGATAGCAAAGATAACTGGATTTTTTGCACAAAGGGAAATCAGGGTTGGATGTTTGTTATTGATTCCTGAATCAAATGTTAAATGCCCATTCCAGCTTCTTGACTCAGGTATTTTAGTCTGTGTCATTAGTGGCTTCGATGCTTTAAACAAAACATATTTCATATTTTGAAACGGAATATTGGGACCAAAAATGTCACAGGATACTATGGTGGCTTGACTGTGATCTTTGTTGAAAGTGCAGTAATTTACATACTTGACAGTTCACTGTGACAAGAACTCTTCTCAGAATGTTGATTTGACTGCATTAACATGAAAAACTGGATTCAGATGCTTCTTTATATTGTCTGCTTGCATCATTTTTCATGGCTTTCTTTGTGTTTATTTGTATTAAAGCCAGATCACAGTTATCCAAAGGGTGATACGACTAAAAAAGCCGGTAATTATTGACGCATCATGAGCTCGTCAGTACTGTTGCTCATAATATCAATATCAGCCAAGCGATTATATCGGTCAAGTTCTTGTGCCATGCTTAGTGCTTGAGTGCGCAATTATTTATTACGTCATGCATTTTAATTTTCTGAAATGATATCAAAAATGGCCTCTTTTTGTACAATCAAGACCAATCAGATAGCGCACTTTACAAATGTAGATAGCCTTTGACACTGGAATTGTGACATTTTTGTGAGTTTGTGTGGCTTCCTTACTTTTCTGCATTTACTGACATTTAATTCTTTTTTTTAATAAGGAAATCCTATTTATTTATGGTTACTATTGAAGTAACGTCAAGTGATGCAAGCCATGTAAATACTTTTGCTAGTTAGTTTTGAGTTTAATTGCATTTCTGTTTTATTGTGTATCCCTTTGTCTGACATGTATATTTTTACTGAAATAATACAAATTTTCGTGCATCTTCAAGTTGTTTTCGCTGTTGTATTTATTGGAAATCTAAAGTTACGTGGTGTTTTGAAGTTTTTTCATGGAATTGAACACTGGAGGGAGTGTGTTATCGCGAGTAACATCACATCCATGATGGGACTGCAGTAGATCTTCACAATGGGGATCGTTTCATTGCTTTGTACAACAGTTGTACTATATAAAGCAGGGGTGTGGAACTCCAGTCCTAAAAACACTAAAAATGATTCAAGCTGACTTTGCTCATAAGATCAGTGCAAGCAACTCAGTCACCTCCTTCAGATCAACGCAGCACGAATTTTCTCAGTTCATTTCCTTTTGGTGATTTTCTAAAATTCTCAGAATTACCATCAGTTAACAAAGCATGTATCATTTCAAAAGGTGATCTTTAGTCCTTTACTGTATAGTGGTATCATTTGGCAGCAGTGTTTTTTTTTTTTTAATTATTACTATTTTATAACTACATTGTAAAAGTAATATTTGCTTAAGAGTCTAAAGAGTAAAAATCTGAATTGAAGGCCTTAAAAAGTCTTTAAAACATACATACTAGTTCTTAGATACTCCAGATGTAGCACCATTGTAATAAAACCACAAATGAGACCAAGGTGTAACTGATATCTGATCTAAAGTTTACAACTTGGAAATGTATCGGGTATCGCGTATCCTCCAACAGTTTTTTTGCTGGCGTTTTTCCATTTACCATAAAACTAAAGGAAACACAGAAAACAGACATATTCATATGTCTAACATTCAGAATGTTAAGATGTACATTGCAAAAACAACAGAAATTCGACAGTGAGGGCATATGTAGCACAAAATATCCAAATCTTTTAAATGACATGAACACTCCCTGCCTGGTATAAATTCCTTTATACCACTACATATATTCTCCGTTGGATTTTATCTTTAGACAGATGCAAAATTATATCACTAATTGGCCTTAAATACTCCTTGTTAATTCCTTGTTTTGCAGTCTTCACCATGACTATTTAAACTCTGTTTTCACTGCCGGACACAGTCCTGGTGATGAATCCAGGTGGCCATCTTTCAGTCTTTTACCTCTTTCTTGCAGGTTGGTTTTTGTCTCTGTCCACTTCTTTCTAGGCAGGAGAGTTGCCAGATACTCTTCTTTCCAGAAGGTATCAGCCAGGCTTTGAACCAGTCTGCAACTATCCATAGGCCTGCTCAAAGCATTGTGCCCTCTGTTAAATGGTGGCCTTGATGGGCTACTTCATTATGATAATGTAGAACAAGCAGAGTAGCTATGTGGTGTTTTGGTGGGATAATTAGATGCTTTTCATGCTTTCGCATAGATTTGCTGAGCCAACATGACCACCAGCTCTCATCAGCACATCATCATCATTGAGAGGGTTCTTAATTTCTTAAGAGAGCTGAACTTGTCTTTGTATGCTTCTTGCTGCATAAGTGTAATAATGATATCCTTGGCTCTTGAGCGGTCCATAGCACACAGCATTACGCAATGGTGCCAGCCTCTACAGACTTCAGTGTCCATAGATTGAGAGAATTACTTTGCTACGTGTATAAGTGTTGTGATGGCCCTGACAAGGGATTTCCAGCTTGAAAATCTTTCAAACCTGTGAGAACCTAATGGCTACTTTGTGATCTTGATTGCCACTGTGGTCACCAAAGGTTAAATCTCCCCGTCTGCCTCTGGATTCACAAGCTCAAAAGACTCCACCTCTTTGTCTTTCTAAGAGTCAGGTTGAGTCAAGAATGCTATACCAGAGAACCAACCAAGTTGGTAAGAGGCAGAAGATGCAGAGAAACGTATCTGCTTGCATGGTCTGCATGATTCTGCTCTGAACAGCATGGTCTGAACTGGTTCGGTGTAGTGGATTTCCGTATCCTTGCTGCCCTGTTGGCAGAAGCTTCTTGTGGTCCTGTAAATGTAGCTGAGTACTATGTGACTGTCTTTGATAGGTTCCATGAGTTCAAAGCTGCACACAATTCTAATCATGGAATAGTGTGAGTACGGAATGGGGCCATGACAAATCCAACATAGCACTGTCTTAGATACGCTACAACCAATATCACACTCATAGATGCATCTGTGCCTTTGACAGGGATGCTGGATGCTTTTCCATGCCTCTGCGTCTTTTGCTGAGAGTGGAGCATCCTAGTCCTGATGCATTAGTGAGAGTTCCCTTACAAGAACCTTGCTTTACAGTGACGGGACAGACAAATCCAAGGGGACCGAGCAAACTATTTAAAGTAGACAACATCTTTCGCCACTTTGAACATGAAACAGTCTGTTCAGAGATTCCAGCTTATACCAGCTTATATGCAGATCTGTACTCAGGTCCAACTCATTTACACCCTTGGCTCTGTCTTCTGGTGAAAAGTCTCCTATAACTAGGGTTGCCAATCGTCCCGAATTGTCCGGGACATCCTGAAATATGGGTGATTTCACCTCCAGGCCTGAATTCCAATCACAGCCTCGTCGGCCAATAATACACTACAGTAAGCAAGGCAAAAGTCATGCAAACATTGCTTTAAGACACTGTTGTTGTTGTGTGTGTGTGCAAGAAAAGGAGCAAATACAGTAGTGGCCAGTAAATTTGGGCCGGTGCGGAAACCGTCAGTGCAAATACCCCCCCACCCCCCCCGTTGCGAATTTCACTAATGTTGGTCAGCGGCTGTGCACGCGCACCTGTAAGAAAGTGTCCCTCATTTGAGGTTGAGAAAGTTGGCAACCCTACCTACAACTTCAACAAGATCAATGGCTTCTTTTTCAATTTGACAGCTCGTCTTAGTGGCTACTGCATGTGCGGGACAGTTTCTAAATACATGCACTGTCAACCCGTAATCGATGACTTCATTATCAGGCTGTTTGTCCTTTTGCCAAACAAAGCGAAGAAAGTTGCAGTGTTGCTGCTTGACCTTAAAGTGATACAACATTTGTTCTATATCGACTGCCATGGCTGCTTGCTCTCTATGGAAACACAGTAGAACACCTAACAAGATGTTGTAGAGAACAGACCCGCTGAGTAGAATGTCGTTGAGTGAGCTACCAGTATAATGGGAGCATTTTCTGAACATTTTTCAGTTTCTCAGAATTTTGGAAAATACCAGCATTCTTCACCAGGCTGCAGTGGTGGGTCCAGCACTGCTTGATGGTTTTTAATGACTTTTTGCATAAAGTCAAAGTTTTTCTTTTCATTTCTGACTTTTTCTGGAAAGTCTGTTGTAATGAAAACAGGCGTTCTGTCTTCAATAGAAAGAGCTGCTTTATCGTCATCCTCCCTCCTTGAAAAAAACGTCTTACCCTTACCCTAGCCTGCCGGTAACAGCTTTGAAGCCTTTTGTGAGCTTAGAGCAGCATGGTGGATCAGGTACATACTCAAAGGGAAAATGGTCCATTGTTC
This sequence comes from Brachyalestes nurse, assembly GCA_037974405.1. Lineage (NCBI taxonomy): Eukaryota > Metazoa > Chordata > Actinopteri > Characiformes > Alestidae > Brachyalestes > Brachyalestes nurse. The sequence goes on along the minus strand of JBBPCY010103275.1, from coordinate 2,484 downwards.
TGTGACACTCCTACTGCAGGGCTAAAAGAATGAGGTTTGGCCGTTTGTAAGTGTGCTTGTTTTGTAGACATTTACCTTCGGCGACTGATGAGGCGCATCAGAGCAAACCTCACCCATGATGACCCGCCATAAATCTAAGCGCATGTGGTGTGTTTACCGAGCCATTAAGATGTTTGCATACCTTGTGCACACTTAGGATGTCAGCATTCCCATCTAGAGGTGGGATCTTGTCTGCTACATCAGTCAGGTGAGGAAAGTACTGTGCATTAAGAGTCGAGAGTGCTGCTGTAGTCTCCTCATTGAGAGATCTGAAGCCATTTGCTCTCCTCCCTGCCGTTTTCACTATTCCTGAGCATGTCCGCAATGTGCACGAAAATAAGCTAAACCACCACAGTTGAACTGATCAAAGAATTGTGACTTGGACAGTGATATGTTACTTTTTTTTTAAATCCACAGCATAGACATGTTTGGCTTTGTCTGCAGGATTTGAGGGGTTGATGTTCACTAAGCAGATCTTTGCACATGTTATGTAGGAAAATCAGCAAACGGACAACAGGCTTCGCTCAGAACAAAAGGCTTTATTTTCTCTGCAGAGAGGGCAGAGTCCAGGACAGTCCCAGAGTTTCAGGAAAAGTCTGCTACTCCCATATCTTCATAACACAGATACTTTTTTTTTCTGACATTGAGGCTAGGAGAGTCGTACGTCATGGAGGCACTTCAGGCGCCAGTGACAAGTTATAATTTCTAGCACATTCTAAAGCGAAGATGCTTTATTGTGGCTACTGATGATATGCGCCTTTACTGAAACATGCCATCGACCTTCTACTAGCCCAAGATACAGATAAGTGTTAGAACATTTTAATTAAAAATACAAGGTACGAGTAGGTATGTGCAGAAAAACAAGTTCAAAAATCAAGTCTTGTGCCCTAACGGCCTTCAAGACTGGCTTCAACTGTTAATGATTTAAGTTTCACTCATCGCATGCAATAAGATATATGTGTTTGAATATATGTGTCTTTATGTAACGCAGATTCAACTCTTACACAATCCAGGCCTACATAAGGCACAATTAACTAAAGAACAATCAAATACAATGACTATGCTGATTCTCTTAGGATACATTAAGTACATTGATTACCTTGATTCAAACTGAGTATATGTTAAAATGTTAAAATTCCCCTACAAACATGACCTCAGCTGATGAAAGTCACTAAAACAGCAACCTTGTGATTGAGCTTTGCAGCCTTCTCTCCCTTATTACAGCTTGCAGAGGTGAAAACGAAACTAGGGTCATTTCAGGTCTTTGCTTGGCTACAGATGAATTTCGCATATTTGGAACCTTGCATCGTCCATCTTTCCTGCAAGCTGTATGGAAGTTATAGGGTAATTCCCCTTACTGTATCTAGACCAGGTAGAAGACCGTTTGACTTTACAGACTCCAGTTCCAACAGCAGATCCCCTCACAGCTGCCGAGAGTTCTTATTTGTAATGTAAGGAAAATCCTTTTCAGTAGTACTAGTTCAAACACCTCAGGGCAATGATAGCAGTCCTCTAGGCGTTGGCATATAATTTCAATACCTTGTGTTGTTACATAGACTGACTTGATTCTCTTCGTGTGAGTGGATGACTCTGAATCCAGCCATTTGATGAGTAAATCAATTTCCTTCCTTAGTATAGAGCCTTTATAATGTCCTGAAATGATGTTTATTCATACTCAAAAGTTCTCTGGGCAATCATTGAATTTTGTTAGTCCAGCATTCACCATTTCTCTTGTCAGCAAAAAGGTAGAGTAGTCTGGCAGATGTCCTTAAGGAACAACTGAGTCAGAACCGTTTGAATCAACACCAGTCATATATCAATAAAAACAGGCGAACTCTTCCAAGCCATGTTTTCTGATGCCAGTATAGCCGAAAGTATTGAAAGTATTGTTTATTATGCAATTCATTATGCAGTTTGGACAGACAGATTTTCTTTTATACCCTTTCTACCTTTAACCAGTGTGCATGTGATGTCTTAAATTTCTGTTATCATGGTCTTAAACGGTCTGTAATGCTGAAGGACCTCTCTATTTGGAGTTCTCATGTTCTCACCCAGTATGCTTGGGTTTCTCCCGGGATCTCCGGTTTCTTCCCACAGTCCAAAGACATGGACCTTAGCTAAAATGGACCTACGTTGACCCTCTGTGTGAGTGTGTAGGCTCTGTGTGTGTATCAGTGGCAGCTCCTGGTCAATATTTTTGGTGAAACAAACCACCCTTCATCCCCGGCGCGCTGCGAAACAAACTCAGCACCTCGCCGAACCCTGGGCAGCTTGATTTTCTTACCCAAATTTCCTACTTCACCTCCATGTTCTGCTGTTGCTGCCTCACATTCTGATGTATCGCTCTCCTGCTCTTCCCTCAATCTTTTCATAGTTAGTGTTAAATCTCTACAAAATATAAAAAGTATTTTATTGTAAATATCTTACAAACACGTAATAGTAATG
>JBBPCY010103236.1:0-20117 GCA_037974405.1 Brachyalestes nurse | reverse complement strand
GTTCTGCTTGAATGATTCATACGTAGGTCACTGTGTGTCTTAACCAACAAAAACATTCCTCTGAAACTGGTCAGGGTTCAGGTACTGGATGTCTTTGAAAGTTCTTCAGGAAGCCTTAAGAACAGTTCTTCAGGCTTCCAGGAAACTGACTGACCACGCATGAAGACTACAGTGCAGCATTGCAGGACTTGTCCTCGGTTCATAGTCCAGAATCGTTGTTGTTTAACTGCTCGCAATTATATAATGACATGATTAATAGTTAAACGACAACAGTTCTGGTCTGAGGACTGAGTTGCACTGTGGTTTTCATGCGTGGCCAATCAGTTTCCCTGGCACTTTATGACCCCTGCTGGTCTTGGTAGTGACCCGTCCCATGGTGACCCTCCGAGGCGTCACTGTGTCTGTCCCGTTCCCGCCCTCGAGAGCCTCCGTGCAGCTGGACGCCGACAATCAAGCCATCAACAATCGGCATGCATGATTAGCACAGCCCTCCCCCTCCTTCTCCTCGTCCTCCCTCTGAGAGAAAAGCTTTCTTGCGTTTTTTTTCCCCCTCCTTGTGGACAAAGCCTCTCTATTTACATGACCTTATCAAGGGACATACGAGGCTGGAGGAACCTCAAGAGCGTTTCTGTGAAACCCACCCCATTCACAGACCTTTGAGGGGCTTGAGGGACATAAATGTGAATTAAACTTCATTTAATTTACTGCAGCAACTCTCAGAAAGAGGGCAGGTCAAAAAGGCTTCAGAGAATCCCAAACACTGTGCCTCTTTTTTTCCCAGAAACAGCTCACAACACTCCAAACAGGCACCTAATATTCATAACCCAAAACAATATTTAACCCAGCCTGACACCCAGCAGCCGTGAACCTTGAGCCCGTCGCGAATCCCTGTTTCCACAACAACGAAAACCTGGTTCTGCACAATGGGACGCTTCCTTGGAGATGATCAGTGTTCCATTGGTGGGATTTCCAGAGCTGTGCATCCGAGGGAGGATGGACAAACCTCCACAGGGAACAGGTACTGCACCAGAGGGGGGCGCTCCAAAGTGACAAAGCATGTGGAGCTCTGCTTTATGACCTGAGCCTTCCTGAAGAGGATCTTGAAGAATGGCCTTATAAAGACATTTCCAGATTCTTCTGAAGAGGGCACTTGTACGGTCCGAGGGCAAGGGGGCAGGATTTCTGTCCCTGTAAGAGCTCTCAAGCCACAAAAGCCTCAACAGGTTAAAAGATCAGATACTAGTTTTCCTGAAGGCAAGGAGCCATCGCAGATATCAGATCCTGGTTGTTGGTTAAATCTGACTGAACAGAAAAACAAGGCAAACATTTTAACATTCAGTATTTAATGATGGAGCTTCATCACTGCAGGGGCTTTCCAATGGAGCCTCATCACTCTCAGTGTATCCCAGTGGACCATCTTCTCTCCAGGACCCCCAAGGCATTTAATGGAGCTTCATAACTGTAGCTCATAATTTCTGTACATTGTGCACAAATCATTATTATTATTCTACTCTTTATTTTATTTTTTATTTTCAAGTTACTGCAGTGTCTCAGGAGGGATTCAGGGTTACATTTCACTGCATGCTGCTCATATACAACTGTGAACATGACAAATAAACTCCCAAAGGAGCTCAGTAGAGCATCTTCACTTCAGCTCATGTTAAAGGTGTCCAATGTAGCTACATCACTCCCTGTTCTCCCAAAGCTATTCAGTGGAGCTTCATCACTAAAGGTTCTCTCAAAGCTATTCAGTGGAGCTTCATCACTAAAGGTTCTCCCAAAGCTATTCAGTGGAGCTTCATCACTAAAGGTTCTCCCAAAGCTATTCAGTGGAGCTTCATTACTAAAGGTTCTCTCAAAGGTGTTCAGTGGATCTTCATCACTAAAGGTTCTCTCAAAGGTGTTCAGTGGATCTTCATTACTAAAGGTTCTCTCAAAGGTATTCAGTGGAGCTTCATTACTAAAGGTTCTCTCAAAGGTATTCAGTGGAGCTTCATCACTAAAGGTTCTCTCAAAGGTATTCAGTGGAGCTTCATCACTAAAGGTTCTCTCAAAGGGGTTCAGTGGATCCTCATCACTTAAGGTTCTCTCAAAGGTATTCAGTGGAGCTTCATCACTAAAGGTTCTCTCAAAGGGGTTCAGTGGAGCTTCATCACTAAAGGTTCTCTCAAAGGTATTCAGTGGAAATTCATCACTAAAGGTTCTCTCAAAGGTATTCAGTGGAAATTCATCACTAAAGGTTCTCTAAAAGGTATTCAGTGGATCTTCATCACTAAAGGTTCTCTCAAAGGTATTCAGTGGAAATTCATCACTAAAGGTTCTCTCAAAGGTATTCAGTAGAGCTTCATCACTAAAGGTTCTCTAAAAGGTATTCAGTGGAGCTTCATCACTAAAGGTTCTCTTAAAGGTTTCCAGCATATCCTACAGTCTGACGGTGTTTAGTGGAGATTCATGACTCCAGCTCATTTCAAAGGTGTGTAGTTAATTTTACCACTCCTGCTCATCCTGAAGGAGTTGCGTTGTGGGTTATATGAACATTATAGATCGATTTTAACTGAAACTATAGAGGACATATCGCCCCCTGGTTTTCCTGTAGTGTATAGCAGTCTGTCAGAACGATAGTGTGGATCTTCTGAATATTATCGATCATGATAGACAGGGGTTGACACGTTTTTTTGTTGTAGTACTCTAATGAGTACCTACATGAATGAATTGGTACTCATCAAAATTACAAATCTTCCATCTCACCATCCAAGTTATCCTCACTTCTGCTGTCAGTTTCACCAGTTCTGCCACTTTAGAGTGATATATTGTCCCAACTTTGATCCCAAATCTCCTCAAAAGTACATCTTGTGCAAAATTACAGATCGGCTGTGGGTGTTTTGCTTCACTGAACGCAGAAGGAACATATTTTTGAGAGTTTTAAACTGTTCTTCACTGAATGTATCTTTCCATTGACCAAGCGGTGCTGTTGGCCTCCTTCCCGGTGAGCCTTTTCTCGCTTAATGGCCTGAGTGGTGGTGATTAAAGATCCAGTAGGAAGTTACTCAAATTGGGTTTGCTTTTGCGCCATGAAGACCGAAAACTGCCGCGAGTTTGACTGTTTATCCCGTGCATGGGTACTTGAGTACCACTTGTGTCAGCCCCTGATGACAGAGCATGTTTGTTTTTAAGTAAACAAAAGTAAACACACCAAATATTTTCTGCACCCACAGTGTATTAGTCTTGTCAATTAATTGGTAATTAATTGTTGTACCCTGCTGCATGTGGCCAATACACTTTAGAAACACTTGATTTGGGACACGGCCTCGAAGTCCAGACTATGATGTTTATGGGAAACGGGAGACACATGTGAACGTCAAGAATTGTCTGATGGGTTTCACTGCATGTGTGTGTGTGTGTGTGTGTGTGTGAGTGTGTAACATACATATGCTCCTTTCTGGGTCACTCGAGCCCCCCTTCAGAAAAGCCAGGCACTTATAGAGCCTATTTCTTTTTCTGTCTCCAGTCACACACACACACACACACACACACACACAGTCATCTTAGTCCATTAATGAAGTGAAATTGCCATTGAGAAGCCAACAGCTGATTTCTATACACTAACCCCCCCCACCCGGCTTATCTAGGTCACTGCCCCTTACATTCGCACCTCAAGATGAGATACCCAGACATACACACACACACACACACACACACACACACACACACAGATACACACACACTCAGACAGAGACACCAACTGACCTGATTACATGGACAGACTGATGGCTAATCACCCCCCCCACCCCACCGTATTTAAATTATGACCATTTGCCTGCTGTCCCAGCCTCGGTGTTGCTGAGTGCTGGTTTCAGAGGTGTGTGTCTGTTTAATTGTATTTGTGTGTAATTGTTTGTTTCCTTGTCTTGTTGTTTTCGCTCTGTTAATTCTGTTGAGCTTTGATTAAAGCACAGTGTGAAAACAAATTCTGCTGTTAATGAGGGGGGCTCGAAACTTTTGCACAGTACTATAAAAATACACATATACACAAAGTACTGTGGAAAAGTTTTGAGCCCCCCCTTATTTCTTCATATTGTGCTTGAAACAGGAGCAGATGATTCCAGATGATCAGGCGGTGATCAGTATACTGGTGGTGCTGAATGCTGAGTGGTTGGAACTCCTTTATCTAGACACCTTGTACATTTAGACTCAATATTGCAAAACAAGGTAATCTGACAGGCATTAAATAGTATTTTTGCACCAAGAAGGTAATCCAAAGCAAAATATTAAAAATGTGGGAACGTTTGCACAGTTCTGTACATGCATATAATATACATTAATTGTAGTCTATATTAGTAGTTCCCAGTCCTGGTCCTGAACCCCCACTGCCCTGTACATTTTAGTGCTTTCCTTGCTTTAACACACCCACTAACAAAATAAGAGGTTGTGTATGAGGTGATCCGTGGTATCAGATGTGTCTGAAGCAGAAAAAAAACCCAAAAACGAGTTGAACAGGGTCTCCAGGACTGAGGCTGATAAACACCAGCCTGTATTATCCATTAATAATATGGAGCTTGTTAGCTATCAAGAAGAATTAGAGCAGTCAAAAGCAACACACATGTAAACACATACAAACACAAAACAACATTCTGACACACTACATTCAGTGTTCAAGGTTTAAGCCAGAAAGAGGTGTATATTTTGATCTTCTGGGCCAAAATAATATATTTTTATTTTTATTTCTACAAAACAATCACAATTAAAATCTCAGTCATAATACTGGTTAGAATAATCTCAATTACATATTTCTACAAATTAGTTAAATTAGTTAAAGTCATAGAAACAAATACGTCTGAATGTTAAAATGTTACAAACTGTCATACCATTTGGTATCCAGGGGTCTCGCCGAAATCCAGCTGAGTTTCTGTGTCATCATCATCAGGTAGGTCCTGATTGCGGACCACCACTGGCTTGACATGGTCGGCCAGTGAAGCCGCACGCAGAAAATTTGGAGGAGACTATGTTTGTGTAAACATCATACATTAGCTATTATTTAGGCATAGTGAACAAACATCTATATAAGTAACATAAAAGAGCATTTACTTAAATAGAATGCATAATAATATACGTTTAAGGACCAAACTCCTTTAATGTAGGTGTAGTGAATATTCATATCATTTTAAATACCATGCGTTCAACGTTTTATAAGTTCGGTGCATATTCATATTCAATTGTAAATACCATACTAAATCTAAATATCACACAAAGCCTATTATTTAAGTGTACACATCCAGTGAATGGTGGCTGGATGAAAGTTCTGCGCTGTAGTTAGAAACATACATCAGGAAGATCAGGGATCTGGATGATGGTCTTAAAATACTCCATGCTTCTGGCTTTCTCGAAGAACTGGGTAAGACTGATAAAAAGAACCAAAGAGACTAATTTAGTTGAACAAACTGTGAGAAAAACAAGTCAGGGAAGAATAAATGCAGTATGTACCTGTTGAATTGGTCACGAAAACGTTCCCGATGTCCTAGTAGGGCATCCACTGGGATACCTATAACAAACACCCAAAACAGGCATTCAGTAAATTTAAACATTTACTCAAACTAAAGATATTTAGTGAGATATTTTTGAGTTAGAGCTGGATAATATGACAATATTCATCATTATCGAGATAAATTACGTCACATAGCATATTGTCAGAACTTAACAAATACCGACCAGAGCACAATTAGGCTTGTTAAATTTGATTTACTGAATAAAAATAATTTGTACTCATAGGTTTTAATAGTACTGGTGAAATGAGGCACCAGCAGTTATTTCTGTCCGTTCCACCTGATCAGATGTCAGAATCATGAACATGTTTTGAAAGGACACAGTCATTTTTGCCATATTTGTCAGTCATCATCCATCTCTACATGGAGTGTTCATCAACATCATGAAGATCTATTTCTTAAACAGTTTATTTCTCATGTCACCCTGGTTCAGAGTGCTGTGAGGCAGTACAAAAATGAACTAAATTTTAGATTTACTACTATTTCACCAAAATCAGCTTTACATACTAAACTTCACCTGTAGGTTCATTTTGAACAGTAAATAAAAGACTGTAAAGAAATTTGGCCTCAAACATTCACATCAAACATCTCCAGACTACTTTGTTTGCATCTCCACTGTTTAATTAAGGAGAAATTAATGATTTAATTATGGAGGAAAAGAGGTGATATTGAAAACTTCCCCCCTAAAATGTCAGTGTCGCCCCCAAAAAATCATAATTTTTATGCGTGTAATGAGTTTTCATTTTAAGTCCACTTACGGCTGTGCAGTTTGAAGATTAGCTTGACCAAGAAGTGATAGAGGGGGCTACAGTCTTGAATGACCAGGACCAGAGGAGCCAAACGACACTGACCCACTAGAGATGAAGAGCTTGTAGAGTTTGATTCAAGCTGTCTGAAAACTGCAACACATGCAAGCATGGAAATAGTAAATACATAACCTGCACGACTGAAAATCACAAAAGCACATATTTGAAAAAATTGACATTAAATTCAGTCCAGCAAGTTGACATTCCATTGACAGCTGTGTTGTTGATGTTACCCAACAATACTAGTGAAATGACAGCATTAATCATTAATGAGAGATAAGCTTACCTGTTTCTTGTAGCACAAGCGCTGCATCCATGTAGTCAAGCCCTTCACCAGTAGTCTCAAACCTAAAAATGGAAGATGTTTATAACCTTTTGAAGTTCAAAGCTATTAATTATAAGTAAGTTATACAGGACGTAAAGTATATTTTTGAAAGTACTTACTATCAAAGTATCAAAGTTATGCTGGAGATAGTACTTACACTTTGTTGATATCAACTGCTATAGCCCTCTCAAGGACCTCGTCTGGAGTTTCCAGATTTGCTGGAATCTCTTTGTGCTTTAATGGAAGTCAATATGAACGGTTTTAATATGTTATACAGTAAAAGACAGAAAAAAATGCCAGTCCTGTAGCAGACAGTTGTACTGACCTTACAATGGAATTCTATTTTGAGGCACAGGAACTTAGCGTACAGAGCAACAATATGTCCATATCGGTCATGGAGGGTTCCCTACACAACACACAGGTCAAATAATTACTTATCCAGTAGCACAATGGTCATCAGCAGATTATGGTAATGGAATTAATTCACTTACCCATAAAGTTCCCATTTGCTTAATGCTAGGGCAGTGTCCACGGCTGTCTCGCACAGTCTGAAAGTGTGAAGAATAAAATGGTGAACTCTCCATCCTTAGTAATCAGAGCCATATCTACAGTTCTTTGGAAGGAATATAAGCACTCACGTTGGGATGGCCATCCCTTAAAAGCTTGTGCACCATGTGGCAGAACTTCCAGCTGAGGATGGCACTGCTGGACAGAGGCAAGCTCACGGCATGGGACCAGAACGTTACAGCTCCACCTTCTTTATGGGTTCCTAACAGAATCTCTGGTCCAATGTTAAGTAATAACCACTTTGAAAGCACAGAGATGGAAATGAAGTTAATGTCTGTTATTGTACTCATAGCTGCTCTACATGGTTAAGTTTTATTACCAGAAATCAACAGAAGTCTAATTCCCTGTTATTAAATGAATGGCTTGTGTTTCTTATGTATACAGCCTTCCCTTTAATCCAAGCACTATAGATCTGTCAAACATGATTACAGTCCATGAATCTCAGGCCATGAAGTAACAAGTAATGAAAATCAATATCACCGAAAATACACATAGACATTAGACTTGTATTATATTAGTCTCATTAGTCTTTGGGCCCATGTCTTGATCAACACTGCCAGGAGAAAATTAGTTAGGATTTGTTTTTAAGTGATTCTTTCCTTTGACAGAAATATATCTCATATAAAATGAGGAACACATTATAATTATGAAGAAAGCCAAGAGGAAAGCAAACATGGAAATTGGTTTGTGTTTTAAAAGATACTGCGGGCATATTTCTCTTTTATTGGCGCTTCAGAAGTGGTGATGGACTTCCCAATGCTTTGGAGCTGTAAAATGAGAAAAGAAAAGATCAACAGTTCTTTCGGGCTGAATAAAATACTTAATTATCCATGCTAGGCTACGTCTTTGCCATCAAACAGTGAAATGTTGTAAAAAATGACTGTGCTTGAAATTTCTACAGTATTCTGTGAAAATCTGTCAAGTAATTGAACCCATTATGATATTAACAACATTTACCTTAATAGTTCTTCAACTACAAGAATAATCTCCCGCAAATCAGTTACCATAGCGACCATCCAAACAACCTCCCACCCAGTCACATCACTGTGATTAGGTGTAAAATGTAATATTGAAATAATGGGTTTCACATTAAATATAAACATGTTTTTGGTCAGGTACATTAAACATTTTCAAATAAATTATATTTTATACTTTTTTAAAGGGTTGAATGATAGAGGCTCAGAGCAAATTAGTGATACTGAGGCCTAAACGGATGTTGAAAAGTAACAAAAACGGTGCTAAGAATTATCTATATATAGTGTACTGGTTACCTGTAGTTTGACGAATTGTTCTTTTTCCGCTGCCAGTGCCTTTTCAGACTTGTCTTTGTCTGTTTTGTCACTTTTCGTCTTGGAAGACATGTCTTTGTCCTGTTACATGTACACCAAAATTCATAAGGTCATAAGTGGTGATCCTCAACCTTCCCCGTTACTGTCTCACAAGCCTCATGTAACTACATGTATTAGCCTCATTATTACTGCCTTATGTCATTGTGTTGTCCAGCCCTGTGGGATAATACTTAAAGCCTGAGGCCACATCTGTGCCAATTAACCACACAGGGAGCAAATCAGTCTAATAAATGTAATAATTTTCCTACATGCTGTCATTCAGGAAACATTAAACAGAAACTGAATTTTTTCCCCTAGTTATATTTGTCATTCACGTTTAGTCACTAATACGTCAATCCACACACCCCCCCTTCTGTTCTACTGTTTTAAAATAAGAAAAAAAGAGGCTAAGAAACTTGTTATCCTATGATAACAGGAGCGTGCTAATACGTTCTGTGTTGTACTTTCACTTTAATTTCAATAAAAACGACATTTCTACTTTTAGCCTACTCTCCCTATCACTTTACACATCATAGGTAGACAAAATCAATATTAAAAAAAGCCAGAAACAGTATTCAGACATCTTTATGAGAAATAGTGTAATAGTATTAACTGTGTAAAACTGTACATAACTTCTCAAAGTGTATTAATGCATTCAAAGTTAAAACCAGTTAAAAATCTCATGTATCATATTTACAATTTTAGCTAAAATACCTTTGGTGCTGTATCAGACTCCCTGAGCTGAGGGTTATGTTAGTCCTGGTGTTTTAAAATAGCCAAAGAGCTGAAGAGAGTTAAATTAAAGAAGAAGACAGCCTCATCCTCGCACAAGCACAAAGTAATCTACCAGCAGGTCTCAAGATCTCTCAACTTCACCTTCTTCTTCAAAAACAGGTTTGATGAGAGTGAAACAAGAATGACAAAACAAGGAGCACCATTCAGCAATCTTGTAGGGCAGGTTTAACACTTTAGGAAATGGTCTATAAATGGATAAATAGTACTTGGTCCACATGGCCAGAGACCATTCATATTACTATCGAACATTATTAATATCCACAAAGATCACAAGACAATATAAAAGCTGCCTGTTTTACTAAAAACACCCACTAAACATTTGGTTTGAATAAAAAAATGTACAGTCATGTTAAAAAGGAAAAATATTTGATCTTCCTCATATACAAAATACAAATCTTCAGTTTCTTAAAGAATTTAATCACAGCTGTAGGGATAAGGGCCTGTTGGTCTGAAAGAATGCTGTGTGACGGTATATTTTCCCCCAGAGCACTCAGATGCCACATCTCTCAGAGACTGTCAGGGTGTTTAAGGTCCTGAGTTTCTTGTTCTTATGGGAAGATTTCCATTAAAGGATTCATCAGCCACATTCCTTGTTTCTCTGGAATTGCTGATCTCTCAGTATCTGAGAATCATCAACCTGTTTAAATATTAAAACAGAAAAATACAGTTTAGGTTCAAATTATATGACAATAATGGAATTCTGTAGTACTATAAAATTATTTAATGTCTATAATATTATGAAGACTTACAAGACATACTCCTCCCTGGCTATTTCTGGGGGGCTGGGAGTGGTTGTGACTGCTGCCATTCTTATGGTTAACAGGGAGGCTGCAGACAGAGTCACAGTGGGAGGTGGGGCTCAGGGTGGGGCTCAGAGATTTTCCAGAGGAGCGTTCCAGACTGGCCACCATTTGTTGTGACTCTGCCAGCAACCGCTGCAGACGGTGCGTGGATGAGGTGCGCCCCTCCTGTTGCATCATAAAACGTACAAACAATTTATTTTTACATGTAAAGTGAAGGTATAGCACAGAAACAGAAACATAACAGCACGACCTGAAATGAACTCTCCATATGTACATAAATGTGTCAATCTATAGATATTAAAGTGATAGCTTGAGGTATTGTTTTAATACTTTTAAGGACCAATCCATTGAATTTCTATATAATTAAGTGGTTAAGAGAGAAGTCATTAATCAGGCTCTGATATGAAATGCACCGTTCCAGAGTAACTCATCAAGTTAGAATGTTTCACAGCAGTAGTGATAGGAACTGGATGTTTTAAGGGTTTAATGTCTCTAAAAGCTCCCTCTCCAGAGCTCTGCATGCAGTGGTCATGAAAATGTGCCTGATGCCTAAGACATCGTTTTGAAAAGGTTTTGGCCTAGAATGTATTTTAGTTACTCCCATCTAATTGCCCAGAACCCACTGGTGGGCCCATGCTTCCATTCCTGATTCTTATGACCCAGTTTAATTACTGTGTATTACTCATTAAGATGTGTCTGGAGGCTAACTGTGATAAGATGGGCTACCTGTTTGCCGCTGGCAGTGCTGTTGAATGCTAGATCCTCTATGAGGGCAGGACTTCTCCTCCTCCTTGGTGATGGTGTGGGGCATTCCACAAATAGACATGTCATATCCCCTGAACTGAAAAATGAGTTAAAGGGTAAAATCATTATAAGAGAGCCTTCTAAATTATTATTATATTACTATGACACACTAAATTAATGCAATGGTTATGTAGAGAACTAAGAACACATAATATCTAGAACCCACAAAATTTGACTAATGCTGCATCTGATTATCAGTTATTTAAACTACTTCATCTCACAGTAGTCCCCACCTACAGCACTGCAGGTCTTTTGGACTGACGTCCACCACCAGCACTGGGTTCTCTGCCTCTAATCCACAGTTAATGACAGCAACCAAGTCCGGTTTAGTTCCTTCTTTATTGTCAGCTACCTCAGAGGAGCGGTTCTCTGTTGCACTGTCATAATCACAACAATGGAGTATTATGTAGGCCCATCATTCATTGCTAGTAGATTTAATTCCTTTGTGCCTGTTTCTCTTCTCTGCATCAGCTGAAGTCTTGCTCATTCAGGATGTTCTTTGAACTTATCCCAAATGTTCATTTTTCATTTCAAATTTTTCATTGTACTGGTAATTACTGAGGAGAGAAAATAACCTTAAGAAACCCATTTTTATTTTTAATGAACACAAGTGTCCTTGTACAGGTCAGTGTGCTGCTCCTTTAGGTGTCTGGCCAGATTTTATGTGTTGGCACCTTTAGCTGGAACTGTCCTGAAGCATCATTTACAGACAGGCACACTCCTGTCCTATGACTTTTCATAAACACCAAACACATTCTTGCTGTGTCCTCTGTTGACTAAGACTCGTCTCAAAGGCCATGAACTTACTTAACATGAACCGCACCACTAGTCAGGAGGCTTACAAAACCTATGTATATCAACAGAAAGAGCGAGCAGGAAAGCACATCTGACATGAATAGTATCGACACTGTGGGAAATGCATGCTTATGTCCCATTTCATAATGGTACCTATTGATATATCAATATTTAGGCAACACTGATGTAGCTGTGTTTGTGGTTCTGACTGTGCTGTAGGTCTTTGTATAGGCCTTTTAATAGCATAACGCTGGGGTGAGGTTGGTGGTATTTTTATGCTACTGCTTTGGCACTGATGCATTATCAGAATCAGAATCAGAAAACGTTATTTATTCCGGAGGAAACTGTTTATTTCTGTTCCTTCGTGGTTACTGTGCAAGTTCTTACATCTATAGGTGACCATACTAACCGTCTCATCCCTTACCTCTCAAGTGACCTGTGACTTTCACACTGTCTCAATGCCTCGCTGGTGCTCTCCAGGTTGAGCTTCAACAGCTGCAGGTCGTTCTGCTGCTTCTCACACACCTGAGACATCACACAGACAAACACACAAACTGTCTCACATCTGTGCTTACTCATGGGTATATCATGTGACAAGATCAAGCTTAAGACTGACTTAGCCACCAGAAGAATGCAGAATAACCGGAAACTACACAGGAGGGAGAAGAAGGAGGCCAATGGCATTTTAAGGGCAACCAACATTGCAACATCTGAAGAGCTTTAAAATAATATTTTACCCAACATAATCTGCTTGAATCCAACAATGAAAGCAAAAATGTTAGTGGGCACCAACCAGCATGAATCTAACTCTTTCCTATTAGGTTTCATTTACTGTTTGCAACATTAGCATTCTTTGGTAAAAATTAACTGACAGCACAGAATGGCAGTTAGTACCTGTCGCAGGCAGAGGAGCTCAGACTCAGTGCGTTCTTGTTTTGATCGGGCCAATCCAAGTAACTCGTCCTTCCAGCTTTCACCCTCACCTGAACATAGCAAGCATGAATAAGTAATGTTGTTAGGAATGCCATTTTCTTCCTAAAAAAACAGGCATTATTACCTTATAGGGACCTATTTATAGAAAGCAGATTTTCCAGTTGATACAATAAAGTTGATACAACTTTGTTCCAAAAGGTAATGTTTATTCTAGAGTCCAGAGTGCAAACATGGAAACTAAAAGTATCTGCCAGTTAAGCTTACAGCACTTTAGCTGTGTCCATTCACAAAAATGTTTCAGCCTGGACTGCTTTTTGAAGCAGGAGAAATACAGGGCAGCCAATCAGAACAGCTCAGTTACACACACCCACACACACACATATATCTAGAATATCTTTAAATAAAATCTAGAGCCCTTTAAATAAAAAATTACTTGTCGTATTTATAAAAACAGCAAAAAAATAATTGCAAAAAGTAAAGTCAGAGTGAAGACACCTATATGTAATGTAAATGGTGATGATATAACAATGTTCCAGTAGCTATAGTACCTGCTAGAGCCAGTTCTTTCTTGAGTAAATGGCTCTCCTGTTTAAGCCGAATGAGCTCTTCTCTCTGACTGTTGTTCTCTATAGTCTTCTCCTGAAGCTCATCTACAAAACAAATCATTATGCAATGAGTTCACCATGTCTCCAGGGTTAAAGGAGAAAATGGAGTAACATATATTTAAAACATACTTTTCCCAAGTCAGACCTAGTTGAAGAGCGGACCATGTCCAGGAAACTGCCTGGAATTCAAGGCTAAGGATTCTTAACTTACAATAGAATTTCATTTAAGTCATGGAACAACTAACACTGACCCCTGCTGGTCATTTATTGGAATGGTCCATTCTCTCCATGAGGTTTGTGTAATAGTAAGTAGGCACACACTCTACCTTTCAGTTGAACATTTTCATGTCTGGCCTCTCTGAAGTGACGCTTGTATTTCTCCATTTCCCGTAACATTTTGCTCTCGCGTTCTTGAGACTCCTTCACTAATTCATCTGACTCTCGCAGTCGAGTGGTTAAGGCTAAGATGTGATTGGTGGCTTCCATAAGGTCTTTGTCCTTGTAAAATGCAAAAATAAATGGGAACAATGAGGTAACACCAAAATGATTAATGGGAGCACGTAGCGATGGGCCGATCCACGTTTTTCCAGTTCTGATCCGATTGCGATACATGACTGCCAAAACCGATACAGATCTTTTTTACTTTAATATTAGCATATTTGTTGAAATTGTGGTGTTTGTTAGTAAGGTTACACCACAGAATAAATAAACTACTAAGCACTTATTAGAAGAGCAAAAAATGTACACAACTATACTGAATTTAAAGGCATTCCAAAGGAATTTATTTATGTCACATTTCACAAAAGGGTCACAGCAACAGCTGTAAAATCTTGGTTGAATCAAATAAATAGTTGAAGTATTATGTCAATTTTAGCAGCAACAACGGTGTAGAAAATAAAGTGCAAACTAACAAAAATTTTAAATAATGTGAATTCAGAGACACGACACGGGCAGAGTGTAATCTAACCACTTCTGTATTTAAGGTGGACCAGTCGAGTTACGAGATTATTATGTCCATTTTAGCAGAAACAACTGTGTAAAAACATATAGTGCAAAACGAATACATTTTAAATTACGTGAATTCAGGGACACAACATGGGCAGAGTGTTATCTAACACTACTGTATTTAAGGCGGACCGGCCGAGTTACGAGATGCCCAACTTAGCCTCGTGTTTTGAGCAATAGAGAGAGGGGGGAGAGGGCAAAACCAGCCAACAAAACACACAAAATAGCCCCTGAAAGAACCCCAAAGAAGTCTTGAGGGCGAGCTAATAGTCTTCTCTGATATTCCTTTCGCTTTTGGGTTGTCTGCTGACGCATCTCATATTACACAGCGTCGAGTTTAAGGTCCATGGAATATGGAAAATAGAGATCGAGGCTGTCTGACCCATATCGGATTTACCGCTATATCAGACCCGATACTGATATCATATCAGATCGGGCCCATCTCTAGGTGCAGGTTTGAAAAACAACAGTGAAGAGAAATACCTTCAGTCTGAGCATAGAACTCAGCTCCTCTTCATGAACCTGGAGTTTGCCAACCTGGGATGAGAGAGTAACGATGGTCGAGTTCAGACTCTGATTCTTCTCCTGGAAATGACCATCAGCATTTAGCACCAATTAATAAACAACCACTCACGCTAGAATTTCAAAATTTTGTAAACAAAATACAATAAATAAAGTCAGGTATTAGTGGTTCTGTTCACATCTGGCATTAGAATGTGTCTCCACAACCATCTCAAGTGACCATGGAAATGCTGTATATGCAAACAACCATGATGTACATCATTTCTGTTTGCAAAAGCTAGATGTGTTGGCTTTTTAACTGGCACCTCCTGCACCAAGTCTGCCATAAATTAAAAGCAGACAAAGGTGCAATCAAAAGAATGCAGACGGAAAAATCAAACAAATAAAACAAATAATAAAATGTTGCGAGATGTGGCCGAATGTGGTCTTAGTGACCAGATCTCAATGTATGATTAATGCATCTTAGGTGCGTTCACACCTATCCACTTTTGATCAAATGTTAATTCCAGATGTGAACAGGGCCACTATTATTCATAATATAAAACCACTTTTGTTGCAGAAATACATTACAGATACATGATTCTAATATGATACACCAAAACAGCAGACTTTTTTTCCTCAAGTAGTAGATACTATGATAAGTAGCATGCATGTCAACTAAGCTGCACATTTATAGAGGCAATAGAGGCTGACTCTTAGTAAAATGTTACAAGTCACAAATTTAGCTAACTAGTTCATGGGCTAGTTCATTATTTAGGGTAGAAATGTTACTGGGCTCAGGAAAGAACATGGAGTTATATTTAATAGGTCTCCTTTAATAACCTAAATGTCTCATATAGAGTACAAAGTATAGTTTACCACATAGTGCAAGTTATGCAAGTTGTATATTAAAAATTGCAAATATGAATATGATTAGTGATTCCAAACTATGTAAATATGTGTATACTGTAAAGAAATGTCCAATGCAACCATAGAAATGATGAACAGAACTGCATTAGTAAAGCATACAAGTACCTCCAGGTCATGACGTTGTTCGCTGCTGTGCTGCTGTCTCTGGTTGAGCTCCTGCAGCTGCTGTTGGGTCTTGCTAAGCTCTCTGTGACTCTCTTTCTCTCGTGCCTCCAAGACTTTCAAACGCTTGCTAATGGCCCGGATCACCTCGTTACGTTTTTGTAGCTCATCTGGTGAACATAGACACATATATCTCAGTCACTACACTCATTTCACAAAACCACACATCTCAGACTTACGGTGTCACTGAATGTGATACAGATGTTAGGAACATAACCAAAATGCTTGTGACCGTCTACATCTGCTTGGAACTGCTCACCTTCAAGACGTGCACACCGCTGTTCCAGAGTCAGCACTCTCTGTCGGTCCTGCTCCCAGGCCTGGAGCTGCCTGTGGTGGGCTGCAGTCATGGTGTTCAGCTCGTGGTCACGGTTCTTCAGCTCTGCTATCAGGAGTTGCAACTCCATCCGCTGCTTTTGGATAGTGGTGATCTCAATGTCACATGCTGGAATCTGATAGTACAGTAATCACAGTAAAAGTCATTGTCACATGCATCCGTAACTTGACAACAATAATTCAAGTTATGAAATTTATGAGGAATGAAATACATCTGATGGTCAGTGTACAGTTTTACATTCACTACCTCATGGACTGATCCATGTCTGTTCTGGTTATTATGAGGTAATTGATAAAATGTGCATGGGTTTAGTCATCAAAGACAGTCATAATTCACTTTAACATGACCATTTTCCAACCTCTCTTTATGCCTTTAAATTAAACAAGCTATTGTCACTGTGCCTTTAAGACTGAGCTATGTAAATAATCCCTGTTCTGATTATTTCTCCTATACTGCACCTCATTCAAAAACATTCCAGGTTTCTGACTTCAGTGTGAATGAACAGGGCGTAACTACTGTAAGCTGAATAGACGAATATATACACACCGGTGTGCACGATATATGTAATTTTTAACACCATATAAATAAACTATTAGCAAATATCACTTACCTTAGACTCCTTCATGAAAGACAGAGGTGACACTTTATTAGAGGGTGTCTGAGGACTCCGTACAGCCCGTCGTGCCATGGCAGATCCATCTGTGTGCTTCATTTTGTGAGAATATAATGAGTTTTATTTGAGAACATTTTTTGCTTCTAAATGTCTCAGATTATATTACTTGAAGCTATGATTCAAAACTATAATAAAAAAAAAATATATATATATATATATATATATATACCATATTTTCTTTCTTTAAGGGGGTGCTGTGCCAGGGATCAAATGGCAGACCTGAAAAACCATGTGTCATATTAACATTATAAAAGTAAAAAGTGATGCTTGGTAACAGTAATGTGCAGGATTTGCCATCCTCATCACTAATTACCGTTTGTGGACACGGGGACAAAACAGTGTCCAGCCCCTTCAGAGTCCTCTTTCCCTCTTTCTTCGGCCATTTCGTCTTCAAAAAGTTTAACATGGTCGACCGCCGACTTGCACATTTCTAGATACTATGAGTGATGAAGCTGGTGAGGCTGAGGTCTGTGGAGCTGTAGAAAGATCTCCATTCCATAAACTGGACGCCCTATGGGCAACTGTATGGAGTAATGAGGTGTATATGACCAGGACAGAATAGCAAAAGTGTCTCAGTTATGCTATGCAGCCCTTTCCCATCAAAACTGATAACGTTGATTAATTAATCTTTTTTAGAGGGAAAACAAAAAAACGTATAGTCTAGGTCACGCCTCTGATGTTATCTGTCATAATCTACTGAGCTGCTTCTTCTTTCGTTAACGTTACTACTATCAGAATTTAACGTTCGTTGCCAGCCGTAAATCAAAATACTCCGTATCAATATGATGACTACGACACATTTAAGCAAGGACAGACCTATAATTACGTCCCTCATCCACAAAAATGAACACTAAAGCGGAGTCATGGCCCTTTTACCAGAGTTTTGAATTTTTCTTGTTGATGCGCGATGGCGCAAAGCTGGCCTGAAATAAAAAAAAACAACTACGAGTATCGTCCATCTCCTCCAAGTTCCCGACTCCAGTTTTCGAGTAAAGATTTTTGCAAACAATGTTCTTTTATGTTTCGGCTCAGAAAGAAATATTCGCCGTTATCTAATGGAAGCAGGCACAAACTCGGACAGCCGCTCGCACGGAGCCGTTAGCAGGACCCCAAAGCTCCAGACTGTGGAGGTGTGCTCAGAAGCTGGAAAACTGTCTCTGTATTTACTGACGAAAAGGTCTCTTAGAGGTTTATGTAATAATGCCCGAACTTTTACTCAAAAGGAAGCAATATTGAAAGTGTTTAAGAGGTATGTGTGGTCATGCCGTTGTGTCTGGGGGCGGACAGTGAGGGAAATGAGATTAAGCTAGCAAGCGTGGCTAATGAATGGGTGGCATTTCTTTAGATGGATCAGGAGATATGAGAGGGTCAGTTTTCCCCCTCAGAACTGCTTGGCTCTTTACTTTTTGAAAGCAGAAGTTTAGATGGTTGTTAGTCATTTGATATCTTTCTGAATAACATTCCAGTGCTCTGTCTTTAATGTCAGCCGTTGGATATTCTGAGAAGGGCTCCAAAACCTAATACTGAAGTCTGACCCGAGTTTAGAAGAACGTTTTACTCTGCATATCCTGCATTTCACAATATGCACTTGTGTATGTATGTAGATAGTGTGTTACAACACACACAGTTGTAATCTTCATTTATATTTATGCATTTGTGATCTAAAAATAACAGAATTAAAGCACAGTCTGCTATATAAGTATGTGAATAACCTCTCTGAGTTTTGCTTCAGTACAAATTGTCCTCAACTTGAATGTTATAATATGATTTAGTTACTGATTAGTTTGGATGTGACAGGCCTAATCTTGCTCCAGTGTTCCTAGAAATATATTTAGAAACTGTTTGGCGTTGTTTGTAATGGTTTCCACTCGTTTGCTTAGATTTTGTTCAGGTCAGCAATAAATTGCCCTCAGTTAGAAAGTGATTTATACTGCTAATTTTGCTCCTGCATTAACATTATGGTAGTTTATAAAATAGATATTCAAATAGCATTATTAGCTCACATAATATGACTGCTCTGGCTATGGTTGTCATTGTCAATGGGTTGGATGTTCTCAGTGCAGATAATTTTTTTTTTTTAATGCTATTTTTTTGTGTTCAGAATAGCACAATATGGCTACTACTGAGAATGCAGAGTCAGGCTCTCCAGAGAACAAGGTGGACCGGGCTGACACAGATGGAAAGTACCCACAGAAAGTGCTTTACTGTGGAGGTTGGGAAACCTTTCATGTTTTATAGTGTCTTCCTGTCATGAGTACGGTGGCTGACGCACTTATATACATACTCTATTTACAGCCAGTATTTGTAACAGATGTTTAAATTATTCGATTTTACAGGATATATCCTGTATTAGTTGTAACACTTTCACTGTAAAAGGTTTTAAAGAAGCTTGACCTCTATAACTAACCAGTGTTTTTATGTATTTATTTTTACTCTTATAACTGCTAGTTGTGTGTTAATGAGACTAATTTATGTTTCTTGTCTTCTTTTCAGTATGCTCCTTGCCGACAGAGGTAGGTACATGAGAATACCCTTTTGTAGAACACTGAAATAACTGGGGAAACTTTTTTGTACTTTATACATGGCTAATTACATAAGTATGCATGTGTACTGCGCAAAAGTCTTGAGCCACCTCTCATTTCTTCATATGTTGCTTCCAAAGAGCCAGACTTTCTTGTATTTTCAGTGTAGTATTGAGAATCATTTCCTTAGGCTTCCTGAAGGATTATCAAAGGCTGTCATTTGACCAAATTACATGAATCAGTGACGAACCAGATGCAGATGATCAGGTGGTGATTAGTATACTGGTGGTGCTGAACACCTTTATTTATGCACATTGTATTCTTAGGGTCTTTGCAGTCTGTCGGAGTAAAACATTTGTTCACATTCCTTTCCTTTAATTTACTCAATATGCTAAAGCGAAGATAAAATTGACAGGCATATAATGTAGGGCTATAACGATATACGATACAAAATGAGTTCGCGACACTCAGTTCCACGAACCCGTGTCGCGGTGTGAGGAGGGTGAATCGCGACACACCCCTTCCCGTATAACCCCTTCCCGTATACAGTTCCCTCCCAGAAACATACGTTTTTCGCCGTAATAGGAGGATTTTCACGTCAGTTTCGTCTCTTTAACCAATAGCTGAGGGTCTTAGGGTTTCAAAGAGCCCTCCCACAAGTTTACAAACATACAAGCACAGACGGA
>JBBPCY010103208.1:0-20121 GCA_037974405.1 Brachyalestes nurse | reverse complement strand
GCTGGAGCTTTTTTGGTATTCTGCAGCAGTGCTCTGGGAAGGGTGTTCTGACACCAGAGAGTGGACAAAAGCGAGGAAACACTGCAAAGATGGGAGAGAGAGGGAGAGAGAGAGAGAGAGAGAGGGAGGGAGAGGGAGAGAGAGAGAGTGTGAGAGAGTGTGAGAGAGCGACAAGGACTGTCTGGATTACTTTTCTAAACAAACACCACCTCCCTCCATCCTTAACAGGTGCACTGACTCGCTCACCAACCGTTTTGACAGTTTAAACAATGTAAAGGTCTTATGCCATGAAATAAAAGTGAAATAAAAGACTTTGAAGCAGCACACAAATATTGTTTCTATGATACCATTCACTGGCCAGTAGGCTGGAGTGTTTTCAATTCATTCTTTTTGTAATGTAACTATGCGATAACAGAAAAATCCAGCAACAGCAGGTCCGCCCAACCATTCACAGGGAAGTTATAAGGAGTGTTTAGATTAAATATGAGGTGTAATTGGAAAGTGGTCACAGTTTAAGAGCCGGATGAGCTGGATTACTTTTAATCTTGTGGAGGTGCTGTAATTAGGTGATTACTAACGGCACCCGCAATTTTAATCCAGTATGAATCTGTGGTGTATCTGTGATGTAGTTTTTACAGATAGTAAAAAAGCAATAATCCTACAGTGAACTGCCCTCTATAATTTGCTGAACTCAGAGCTGTCTCAGTAATGGCAGCGCTGTTCGAGGTTACCTTATAGCGACGTTATAAAAATACTGGGAACAATGGCTCTTTTTTCAGGACTGGAAGACAATACTAAATGGAGCTTGACAGTTTCTTTATCCTCATCTTTAACATGGGATTGCTGTACTCTACAGAGGTTTCAGAGGTGTCTTTAAAAAGAGAAGGAAAGTGAAATTTCATCTTGGAAAGCGTTGTGATTTCTGTCTTGTTGAGAAGCATTTGGTGAACTAAACGAGCCCACTTTATCAACCTCATGCTGTGCAGTCTGGCATTCACTGTCGGTGTGTTTGTTTGAACCCATTTAATTTTATTACTGTCATAAAAATCTGGGCTTTGTGGTTTGGTGTTTCAAAATGAAACCAGCGCTAACAGGGCTTTAAACAAACACTGTGAAATAAGTGAGGGTACTGTGTCAGTACATTTATGCAAGGCAACAAGACTGATGGCTAATGGACATCAGAGGCAGTAAAGAAAGAAAATGTAATCATAGTTTGTCATGTTGAAGACAGAGGTGTTACCCACCAACCATCACACACATTTCAGTATCTCACTCAACAGCAGATTTATTAATCAACCAAACAGTTTTACTGTTCACTGTGTTAAGCCTAAGGGTGATCTTGCCTTCCGTATCACTACACTTAAACTGTGAAAAGGGTGTGCACCTCTATGACAGACTTTTGTAAGTGTGATTATTGATTATGAATTGGTTTTTAGCCAATAGGTTTATCCGTTTATATATACAAACACACACTCACACTGTCTTCCTTTCTCTCTCTCTCTCTCTCTCTCTCTCTCTCTCTCTCTTACTCTCATACCACACATGCAAATTCTGTAATAGAACTTTGTGATAAAAGCTTTCTACCAAATTTCACTCTATCCAATCATGAGCTTAATATTTATGCTATGAATGCTATACAGTGCTGTGAAGGACATTAATCGCTGTCTAATTTCATAGAAGTTTCCTAATTTCCTGCACCTGGACATCTGTGTACAAAACACAGTTATCTACTACTGTCAGTTACTAACACTGGCAATGTAATTAATAAACACACACACCCACACACCAAGGTGCCCGCATTGAGGTCATGCTGTGTCTCACCAATGATTGACAGCATTCTCTGTGATGTAATGTTTCCAAAGATGAAGGTTAATGGTTAAACCTTTGTAGTTAAGAATGAGATCAAGCCTGAGGAGAGAAAAACTAAGACTGGTGTTTCATGTTCTTCATGACATTGTTCAAACCTTTAGTCCTCAGAATGAAACAAACAGTTTTTGTTACTGTGCCTTTAGACTGAAATATGTAATGTATTAATATGTAATGTAGTGTGTTTCTATACATATATATATATATATATATATATATATATATAGAAAGTCACGATTGATATATATATCAATCACGATTGATCACAGAAAAATCGTGCATTTTATATATATATATAATAAAATGCACGATTTTTCTGTGATCAATCGTGATTAATTGCATGGCCTTTTCTGTGATTAATCGCAATTAATTGCATTGTCATATGTAAAATTCAATAATGAGTTTAAAAGTAGTGTACTGTGCACTTTTAGTTTTTAAGTATTGCTAAATGAACAAAGGTGCAATAACATTTGGTTTGTACACACTTTAAACAAATAAAGAGTTTTTTAACACCAGTGTTCCCTTTTTACACAGTTACAATTCAAATGTTTCTGTAAATCCCAACTTAAACATTCATATAATTAAATAAAATATAAAACCAAAGCTATTTGCCACTGCAGGGCATTCACATTTTACGTTTGTTATAGAAAAACAAGGTACCCTCAGAGTCCAGAGCATGGGCAACATTATAGCTTTATAACCATTATAACACCCCCCACCCCCCGAAAAACAGCCGAGACCTAGAGGCAATTATTTACCTGTTTCTCATCGTTATCAGTATTAACTGACTATAAACAGTCTGAACTGTATAAACTTAAAGGGAGCATTTTTCGGCAGGGTTGCATAAAACATCAGAACACCAGCGCCCATGGTCCACAATCCGAACACCTTCAGAGGAACAGCAAGTTAACATTTATAAATCTGTTTTCTTTTTTTTCTGAACAGGTACCAGCAGAAAAAAAATCTTTGATTAGGGAGCAGCAGAAGCAGCAAGTATGTTTAGTAACGAGTGTCCCTGCTAAAGTGAGGTGAAGCGGTCAAACACACACACACACACACACACACACACACACACACACACACACATATATATATATATATATATATACTGTTGTGAGTAGTTTGAACAGGGCCCTGGAGTGGATTTCCTGCACTAGAACAGCTTTCTTAATCATGGCCTTGCCTTGCCAATGCCTCTCTCCCTCACTCATTCGCTAGTTTGGCAAATGTGTGCTGCTCTGTTCTAAAGTAACAAATGGTTCACTGATTACATTCCAGAGGATACTGTTACAGATGGTGGAGCTGAAATGATGCAGAACAAAGACTGTGTTATTCTATAGTATTGTGGCATCATAATCCAGTGAAGGTATGATCAAACGTGTAAGTGTGTGTGTGGGCTGTAAGTTAACATACCGAAAAGGTCAAAAGTATATAAGTAAACTGAATTTTTAAAAAAATAGTATTTTTGTAAATGTTTTTTTGTATTATGTAGACAGGGGAGCAAATGGTATGTTTTGAAACTTTACTACTGTTTACATACTACATTAAACCCATAAAAGTCTTCAGGATCATCTGAAAATGAGAATCCTGGGTATTTGTACTTATTGTATTTTTTGTATTTGTAGCTGTATTTGTTGAATCTGGAACATATGTTGGACAGTAATTTCCCTATACTTCAGCTTCAGCTCATTGGTTTCTGTTATAAGTGTGTTTTGAGTCAACATGTTTTTAGTTTTTTTTTTCAGTTATTTTTTCACTGGCTGTGAGTTAAACAAAAGCTCTGAATGCTGAACTAATGGTTTAGCTTGTTTCATTAAGTGACATTTTGCTTTTTCTAGAAATGGTGGGAAAAATCTCTTGCATTGTAAGAAGTGTCTGCTTCTGCATGCTATGCTTTTTTGGGACCAAAACTCTTATGTGTCCCCAAAACTAGCTACAGGGCTAATAATGAGCTCAATGATGAGTACACATCCTCTTTGCATAGAGAACAAAAGGCCAAACAGGTTCTCATGACAACCGGGTGCTGTTTGTAAAGGAGATGGGTCTGCTCAAGCAGCTCTTCTGGTTTTTTTATCCTGCACCAAAGCCTCCCACTCCTCCGTGCCCGGCTGAAAAGGGCATCCATCGGATACATGGCTAATTGGTCACGACAGAGAGGCGACAGCGCAACGGCCTCCGCAGAGATGTGCCCCAGTTTAGGAGCCCAGTTTGAACATATTCACTGTCATGGTTAGGCGCTACACAGTGAGGCATCAATACCAAAGTTCTACCTCAATAAAACTCACCTACAAGCTACTCTCAAGGATGATCATATTAAATGTTGTGTCCCATGGGTTGACATTTGTGAGTGTGAAGAACCTTATAAGGACTAAAGGAATCTCCACATAATGTAAAGGTTCTGTATCCGTTTAATGTTTCTTCCTCAAACCCTCACATTACATTTAAATTGTTTTAATGGTTTTCCAAACAAGTCCCCCAAAGAAAGTGGTTATTCTGTTTCATTGTACAAAGAACCCTTTCTGGCACCTTCATACTTCAGAGGTGCCAGAAAGTACAAAGTAGGAAGATAAACGTTTTGGCATAGTGAAATATGGTGAAGGTAAACAAGTATTCAGACACCTTTTATGTTCCTTAAAATACTTTCAGTGCATTTATCCTCTTTAGATTTTCATACATGTAATTAAAAATATGAACCCACATATATATTTATAAACATAAACAAAGTCAGATATGTTAAAAACACACTCATAGGGACAAATTCAGGCACGCACCAGGTCAAGCCCTATTTATCCGCTGATATCTGCTACCCAAATAAGTGTCACTGGTCTCGCTCCACCTCCTATTTTCTCCATAGACCCAGCAGCCTGTCGTGGTTTCATAACTCCTTGCTCCTTGGTGCTCAAGCTTCAGGCCACCCAATTCCCTGATGAAGAAGCCAAAGTGGCCTATGTTATTTCCAGACTCACAGGGCACGCTCTGAACTGGACCACATCACTGCTGGAACAAAAAGACCCCGACTTGGAATCCAGTGAAACCTTTCTTGCGGCCCTTCGACGAGGTTCAGATCTGGGTCCTTTTAGTGAACTGCTGCCCGCTGATTCCTGACAATTTCCCAAGGCCAGCAGACGGTGTTCCATACTCTGGCAACCCAAAGTGAGTAGCCCAGCATTGCTCTCACAACAGCCTTTTACCATGGTCTAAAGGATTCCATGAAGGATGATTTAGTAAATAAAGACTGGGAAACAAGCTTGGAGGGATTAATGGCATTGACCTGTGAAATTGATGTTCGGCATCAAGAAAGACTCTGGGAGAAACGAGGCAGAATAAAACCAGAACAAAACCAAAAACAGCAAAGACATTTGTGAAACATCCAGCACTCCTCGGCAACCTCAGCCACATCCACCTTCGTCTCCCTCATAACCAGGGAAGAGGAGCTGTGATCTGCTGATGATGATTATGCGTCACTCCCCAAGAGAGAGAAAGGAGCAGTGTTGTGCCAGTTCATACTGAAAAAGAACTAGTTCAAAATACAGTTCATTCAAATAAAAATGAACTAGTTCCCGTTCATAGTTCATTTAAAAACATTTTGAACAAAGTTCACAGCTCAAAAATGAGTTCACGATCGTTTTTTTTTACATTTTCAATACAATGTCCTTCTATCTGAACCTCCTTCAATCTTCCCGCTCTGTCATAAGACTGAACAATCACCCGGATTGTTTACCTGGACGACATCTATTCTCTCTTGACCTTCCACAATTAGACAGCTCCACGGATTCCTTGGGTTTATCGCCGGTTCATCTGGAACGATGGTACCATTGCTGACTTCTCTCCTCAGGGGTCTGCTGCAGCTCAGGCTGCATTAGAAATCCTAAAGCGGAGGTTCACATCACCCCCCCATACTCATCCATAACATTACTGACTTAATGTTACTATGATCAGAATGATTTTGCAGGAAATATTACAGTGCAGAAAAGAAATTCATAGTGTCCCTTGCACTTCTAAAAACAAAATGGTGGTAAGAACTTGTTAACTGAGCAATATTCATGTCCAGATTGGGGTCAAATCAGCCAGTTCTCACCTCCGTTTATTCTGTAGAGTGCAAATGGGAAGACACAAGACAAAATAAGGGCAGTGTGATTAGAAGTATTGATCCATTGTACTGTCTGGTGTTACAAATATGAGCATTACAGTGTTCATAACCAAGTCGTATGTCACAAATATATCACAGATTTTAATAACATAAAAGCTGTTTTTTCCCCAGTTAAAGTAAAGCATAATTTTATCACGATGCTTCTCTACAACTTCATAGGTCTCAAACAGTGACTTCAATATATAGTCACTGTTTATATTTTCTACATAGCCCACATGTGTCATGCTGGGCATGTAGGGCAGACACAACTGAGAGAGACAGCTTAAGATACAATATAGTTTTTAATGAACACGTACTAGAGGTGAGCTGCACTGAGCTCCAAACGAAACAAGCTTCACAAAGGACGAACGCAGGGACCGATCCTGGAGGACCTTTACTCCAGAAGGGACTCAAGCTTCACGAGAAGCTGAGCCACTAGATGCATTTAGGCTCACTCACAATGGTGGCCAGTAGAATTGCTCCACACACAGTGGGGAGGCTTGGGGTGACAGCTGCTCATGGTTGCAAAGACAAGGGGGAGACAGAGAAAAGGCAGACAGTCACTGACACCTGTGTGTGCCTAAGGGGTGCCTCAGCCTTTGGTGGTTCTCCTGTACGAGTCCATTCTACACCTGGAGCACGAGGGTTGGTTGCAATGCAGGAGCAGTCCTGACACATGTCTGTTTCTCCTTCTCTAGGAGCACAGGCGTTAGATAAGGTTTGGAACGAGATAAAAGAGGACAAACCCGGGTAGCAGCATGGTGGAGAAGCTGGAGAAAGTTTGGAGAAGCTTTGGGGTGATTGCACCCTATACTTCGGATCAGCTGGGCTTTATACTGGGAAACAGGCACTAACAACCAATCACACGACACGGACAATAAACTTTCAAACAAGGTATACTTAAACTAAACACAAGACAGGTGGACACGTCGTCAGGTACTTAGCAACCCTACTAACAAGCTAACGAGGCTCAGCGCTCTCACCTGGGTCGCCTTGGCACCAGACGACCACACACACATGATGTCATTAGGATGCAACAGAACTTACGGGGTGCCTAATATTCTGTCGACGGAACCTGCTGGGGGTGTGACCGAGGCGGACTAGACGTGACAACATATAGTCTCTGTTTATAAAGTTTCTACACAGTCTGCACACAGTCTGCTTATCATAAACAGTCAGTTTCTATAATCTCTGTTTAAAGTCTGTTGATACATTCTGTGTCTGTAGATTGTATATACAGTCTGTTTATACAGTCTATATTAAGTTTTTCACAGTTCACATACAGACTGTATACAGTCTCTATATAAAGTGTCTATAAATTGTCACAATATAATTTATTTAATACAACGACATGAACAAGAGATTTCAATCTACTAACTACTTACTTCAATTGGTTTTACATTGTCAGTGAAAACACTTTGGAATCTTTATGACAGTTCTGGCATTCTTCCTATATTATGTTGTTCAACTGTGCCTACACTAAGATTTCAAACTATTCCAACTTTCTTAGTTCAGAAAGATTTATGTTATTGTTTCTGCCAAAACATTTCATTTGCTTGCTCTTCCATACTTTCTTTATCTTCCTGTTTATTTGCTCTTCTTACTTGGCTGAATTGACAGAAAGCAAATAGAACCAGGAAAGGGACAGAATAATTGTCATGTTTCACGTGAACAGACACAATCAGAAACATGGATATAATTATTAATCTTGCCAGACAAATGAATTTAGAGTTACTGTGTAAAAAAAAGCAACCTGGTTTCCTTTTGCATTTTAACAATGAATGGTTTCAGATCTTAAATCTTTAACATGTAATATCAAACAAATGGACCTAAATAAGCACATTTAAAAGGTATTATTTAATTTGTTTGAGAAGTAAATTACCCAACATGTCAACATCCATATGAATGTGATTTAATGCTCTGTCTGGCAGTAATCTGTAGAATTTCCTTCATTTTTTGTTGCTGTGAATTCTTTAGCTTGCTAACTAGCTAACTAACAGTGTTGCCAGTATTGATAGCCATGCAAAACGGATGGTGTAATTTGTTGTCTAAACAAATTACACAGTCAGTACATAGCAAAAAAATTCTATGGTAATTTACTGCTGTGTCAAACCAATGTGTCCACATTTTTTGTGAGGGGTTGAAATAGAAAAGTTCTGCAGCCGAAGTTGACACTTCTGTTCACTTGATTGTTCACCCTCCAAGGGCTCATCTTACACTGTGACAATACGATGATGGACTGTGAGAAAAGTCAGGCTAGAACATGTCTGGTTTGTCCTCTTTATATAGACACTGAACCTGTGGGGAAAAACACTACTTAAAAACTTGACTACTATCACAGGGACTGGACGCCACCTAAAAGTACCAGCAGAAATGAATGAGTTACATTTCTGTCATCCCATAGTCAAAAGTGAACACAGACACTGATGCAGCAATTGTATTATTAGTCAAATTGGAAGCTTTAGAGAGGTGCAAGGTGACCTTTTGTGCTGAGCTGGTGAAGTCATCTGTCTGCTGTTTGAGCAAACTGCTTATTCCATCCTACCTGCTTCATGTTTGCTTTGGATTTCAGTATTCACTCTGCTCATATTGAAGAAAAGAGACTTTCCCCTAAAGTGTTAAAAGCACAGGAACATTAAATACTCACATTAGTCAGCTTCCTTCCTGCATATCAGACCTTCCTATAGGCTTCATTTTTTCCGGTCTATCCATGGTGACCATGAGTGAACAGAAATTCCAGTAAATCCCAACTCTTACCATTTAAAAATGCCAGCTGCTCTTTAAATAAAAATGGTCCAAAATAAGAAACTAATTTTGAAACATTACCAACACATTGAAATAGAAATAATGGGCTGATGCAGATGTTTTTCATGCCTGTATCTGATGATGATGATGATGATGATGAAGCATTTATGAAATGTAAAAAGTCTACATATTTTAGTCTATACCTACCTGAATTAGCACTACAGAGGAATATAAAATTTATTTCTGTAAGATTACAAATGCAGTAAACGTTCTGCTCTTTGGTAGGGAAATCTTATCCACAATAAATGTCATCAACTATCTTTTATAAAATTGGTATCTAATTGCTAATGCCGCAGATATTTTTAAAAGCAGTTGCCTGCAGATACCTGTGTATCACTGTGTATCATTGTTCATCCCTAGGAATAATAAGGGTTCAATATATTAACAACCAGAAAATATCTTTAGAGAGTCTTCCAAATTCTATATGTTATTCTATATGTCTGCATACTCATAAATCATTTATAAGCATAAATCAGATGACATATGAAGACTGCGGTTTGGTGGGTTGCAAGAAAGATCTGTAGGCCCAGACAAAGAGGATGACTGTCTTCCATACAGGGTATACATTTGCTGACTCACCACCAGAGGGTTATTATAGCTGTCTCATATAGAAACTGTTGACTAAGGAGAGCCCCTGTTAATGTATCTGTTAAAAGAGTGACAGTATGGGTGTATCAGCCCTAGTCTTTAGTGTCAACAAAAACAAAATGAAAGCAGCAGAGAGAAATGGAAAATTGTGGCATTACTGAAAGGCAAATTGAATGTGACATTTTTTAATCAGTATGCCCTTAACAGACAGATACAGTCAGCATCTGTAATAAGAGTGTTAAAAAAAATATTTGTGTTTCCATGAAACAGGATTGAGGGAACGTCTGGCTTATTTCAAGGGAAAGTAAGGGAAAGTAAGCCAGACTTTCCTTTAATCCTGTTTCATAGAACAGGGGCCAGGTCTCCAGCACACCTTCAACTATTCCCCGGCCAAAGGTTTTGGATTAAGTGTGCTCAGTCAGAGAATACTGGAAACAATTACTTAACTCTACCTTAATTTACCCCTTAACTAAACTCTGTGCTTAATTCTACCTTAATTTTCCCCTGAAAATATGCCAGACCCCTTAATTTAAATTAAGTGACCATTAATTTGTAAAACGATCCCTTAATGTTACCTTAAAAGTGGATTTAAGGTATGAAACCCCTTAATCCTAAACACAAGGCATTTCTTTCAGGAGGTTCAGTGATTTAAGGGGCAAATTTTAAAAAGTAAGGGAAAAATTCAGTAATTTTACCCCGTAATCAGACTTAATATCTGCACTTTTCCTCTTAATTTTCCTTAATTTTCTGGAAATTAAGGTAAAAATTAAGGTAATGTTAAGGGGTAAAATTAAGGGGTTTGGTTTCGTAGTGAATGCAGGACATCAAGTCTCCATTAGAGGTTATAGCAATCCTTGTTTTAAATTTTATACTCTTTATGAACTAAGTTTAACTAATTTAATATGGATGTCACATGAGAATATACTGTATTGTGTATAATAGTTTTGCAGCATTTCATATCGTAAATACTGCGCTAGCTTGTGGCTAGCATGCTAATTTTAGGACTAGCATTAGTTTGTGTCTAGTGCTTTTGATCAGGACACTGTGAAGCACCACTTTTGTTTTAAATATTTTACTTTCATGATGTTAAATGTTGTAGTAATCTGAAAAATTTAACCTTTAACGTAGTAATGTAAGGCACTCTTCGGCCAATCCTAATATTTGCTGCAACATAAAAAATACTAAATTGAGGCAACGCTTTTATGTACTCTACACATCTTCATTGACCCTCTTTAAGTTTGGATTCTAACTTAATTAGATTTAAACAACAGTTCATATTAGGGCATTAACGCCTCCAGATTTTTTCAAGTCGACTAGTCGATCAGAATAGTCGAAGTCGCGTCGACTAGTCGTTTGATGACGTTACACACGCAGCAGAGGAACACGGGTGTGCAACTCTGAGCAACTTTTATTAAAAGTCAACACGACAAATAAACAAAACAAAGGCTGATACCTTGCATTTTCTGGCAAATTTAAGTGTCCATCTGAGAGGGAACAGTTTAAGCAGGCAGGCTGACTCCCTGCAGCGTTAGCCATGCTAGCTAGCATTAGCATGATAGCTAGCGGTCTCGTGTCAGATGGCCTTGCAGAATGCCGGTACTGTCACTGTACTTTAACACTGACTTACAGATTGTGCAGCTCACCGTGCTGTTTGTGTGTCTAGAGTGAAGTATCTCCACACATGTAATGTGTATCTGTCTCCTCTGCTGCTGTGTCTCTCGCCTTGTTGTGGCTGTGTTTACCTTTCCCTTGGTACCGCCCCTTTTATGAAGAGACTACAATAATTGGTTAAGTAACAGAACGCGTGTCAGCGTCAGTCAATCAGAGGCAAAGACTGCATTGTGTGTACAAGCACAGAGAGAGGAAAAAACTCTCGACTAGTCGACTTCTATCAGGCAGAGTCGACTAGTCGACTTTTGTGTTAATGTCCTAGTTCATATACAACAAGGAATTGCTGTGAAGGATCATGTGTGATCACGTTTCAAAAACATTGCATTACTCTTACATAAAGATTCAGCACTTATACTGTCTTCTGGTTCTCACACTGTCCTGAAACTTGAAAGTGTCCTCAGGTTGTTACATACTTTGGATAAATGTGTCTGCCAAATGATGGTAATGTAAGGTAACGTAATGTAGCAAGATGGTAAAAAATTATGAGGCAAAGTATACACTAACAAAATTGATGCTTTTTCATTTTGAACACCAACCAGTCACTCATGAAATAAGTGACTGCCACCTGCTCATCCAAGAGTCGGGTAATGTAGTTTAGAGTCTGAGAAGCAGCAATTCTGAGCTCCTCTGAGGTCCTGTCTATGCTAGACTGTATTGTTTGAAAGGCCATGATAGGTGGGAGACAGAGAAAGAGTCTTCTCGCTCAATCAGCACCATAAGCTTGACTAAAAATTCATCAGTATACCTGCGCGTGGATAAGTGCACAGTGCTTCATCTGGGGAAACCATTTCAGAGGTACAGGCATTCATTATTGGCAGAGGGGCAATTCCATGGTTCTCTCCTTTAATAACAGCTGCTAGTGCTTGAACAGTGTGCTCTGAGCAGGGCCTTAGTGAGTTCATTTGAAAAGCAACCAAATATTTAGCCACAAAATCTCTGCATTCAGTTACTAAAAAGGCCAGAGTAACTTTGTAGCCAAGCCGCAGGTCCAGCAGCAGATGACTGCATGCTGACATGGGACTGTTAAAAAGAGATCAAAGCTAACAGTACTGTTTGGGAGTCATCACCCACAAAATCTACACTGGTTTCAGCTATAGAAAGGACATATTGATCAGAGTGTGCACTGAATGCTCTTAGCGGCATACGGCTAATGAGCTTCACCTCCCACTTCTTGACATTGTGAAGAAAGATCTCTTTTGAGTCACTTCTGCTGAGAGTGAGTCTAGACTCTAGATGTTTGCTTAGCCATGAGGAGAAATCATCGGCAGAGTCACTTTGTTCCCTGCTTCCCTCCCTTTGCATTGAACAAACAACAGTGTGCAGTTAATTCATGGGTCAAGAAAGGCCTCAAGGTATGGCAGGCACAAGTCACGGTTGTCAAATGAGTCCACAGTATCAAGGCATTGTATACATCTGTTCTTGGACAACACTGATGCAGCCTTAAAGGCTACCAGAAAAGGCAAGGTGATCTAGTCATTAGAAAATGGGTCTAGTCACACTGTGCTCCAGATATATTTTCCAACACTTCTGGGGTAATTCTGCAAGAACAATAATTTTCCTTGCTCATTAGGTGCTTACTACAACAAACAGCTGAAACAGCTACTCCAAGAGAAGTACCTTAAAGGAGGAGTGAATAACTCCAAAGTTCACATATAACTGAATTATTGAGCAAGCTTGAGGGAGAGGCAGATAATAGCAGTGATGATTTAACCAGTGTGCTTTAACTGGTGGTTTAGTTTAGTGAATAATGGCCGACCAGTGTAGCATGCAAGCTGCTTGCAGTGTGCTCACAATAAAGAGGGCTTAAGGTGTGCCGCTTCAGATGCACTATATGTCTGAGGCCAGTGGTTTTTAGCAGAGCTCAACACAATTGTGAAAGGCTCACAGTAGCAACGCTCTATGCCGATCGAGTTGAGTGTGTAAAAGAGGTGGAATACCAGACAAACATTCTTGAACAGTACCAGTACAACACAGTACCAAAAGCAGCACATTTAGTGGTAAAGATTGGACCACTAGTAAAAGCACTACTAAGTTGATGCTAGAAGTATGCTCAAATAGAAGCACCTGGGCATCTCCCTGTTGAAGGTCATTCAAGTAGAGAGAGTGGGTGGATCAAATGTAAAAGGGAATTTCCAGCTAAGTCCTAAATTATTTCCGGGGGGGGGGGGGGGGTCTGTTGGACAAGAAGTCCTGTCTTGCAATCTCTAGTTCATCCCAAACGTGTTGGATGGGGTTAAGGTAAGGGATCTTTGCGGGCCAGGCAAGTTCTTCTACACCAAACTCCTGCAGCCAGTCTTTATGGACCTTGCTTCGTGCACTGTGGCACAGTCATGCTGGAATAGGTTCTTCCTCAAGCTGTGTCCACAAAGTTGGAAGCTTGACGTTGTCCAAAATGTCTTGGTATGCTTGACTTTATACACCATGGGTGTGACTAAAACACCTGAATTAAATAACTAGGAGGTATCCATTTATTGTATGACTTTAGCCAAAGTAAACGTGTATATTATACTTTACCAAGTTAAGTGAAATAAGTTGCCTTTAGTGTCTAAATACTGTGTTGTATTTGTCGTAACATCCATTTTTTCCAATTAACGAAAATTAACAAATGATTTGGGGGGAAAACGTTAATTTTACTAAACGCGATTCAAAGATCCGAGTCAGTAAAAAGATCCGAGCTTCCTCTCCCTGGTGGCGGTGGACTACAAGAGCTCTAGTGATTCTATTCTCCCCTCTAGCGGTCAAAAAGGCCTGGAGCGAAGAGCTCACTATTTTACTAACCAAATTGTCTAAACTTGTTGGATAACGCCAAGCTTCCAACTTTGTGGACACAGTTTGGGGAAGAACCTTTTCTATTCCAGCATGACTGTGCCCTAGTGCACGAAGCAAGCTCCATAAAAACATGGATGGAGGAAGAACTGGCCCACACAGACTCCTCAACCCCGTCCAACACCTTTGGGATGAGCTGGAACGGAGACTGCG
Source organism: Brachyalestes nurse (assembly GCA_037974405.1). Classification (NCBI taxonomy): domain Eukaryota; kingdom Metazoa; phylum Chordata; class Actinopteri; order Characiformes; family Alestidae; genus Brachyalestes; species Brachyalestes nurse. The sequence continues at coordinate 6,083 of JBBPCY010103208.1, read as the reverse complement.
AGCCAGGACTTCTCGTCTAGTATCAGTACCTGGCCTCATAAATGCTCTACAGAATGAATGGGCACAAATTCCCACAGAAACACTCCAAAATCTTGTGGAAAGCCTTCCAAGAAGAGTGGGAACTGTAATGCCTGCAAAGAGGGACCAGCTCCATATTATAATGATCAGGCGTCCCAATACTTTTGTTCCTATAATGTAGTTCAGCGACTGAGCCATATGTCCACTGTATTTAAGTGTACAGTGTTGGACACGGCGAAACCTCAACACATGAGAGGGAGGAGAAGATACAGAGAGAAACAAATAATACAGAGACCTTTCATGAAGTCATACAGTGGCGGGTTTTATGTCTAAATCATTAAAAACTTATTCTTCGAATTGTATTAGCGGCATTCAGCGTGTCGCACTGACAGAATAGTCTGCAAAGCTCCTGCAATAGCTTCGATTCAGTTGGACATATGAATCGGTTCGGGCGGTTGACTAAAAAGAACCGGTTCAAAGGAGTCGTTCACGAATCAGGCATCTCTATAGTAGCGAATCTGCCAATGAGAGTAATATTGTTACAACTTTTGAGTCCTCTACATTTCCGAAAATATATTGTATAAATCAGCTGTGTACGTCTTCTTCAGGTCTAAAGGCAAAAAGTCATTAGCAACACGACATGTGCTAGACATGAAACGAAAGTGCTGTGTCGAAAGCGAAACTGTACTGAGAGCGTGCTGTTCTGGATATGTAACGTGCTCTGATGTGGAGGAAACAGCCTGACCTGCAGTAATTCACCGGCTACAGGGTATTATATTTATAATTATTTACGTAAAGCTTTTATTTATTGACGTCGAACCAAATGTTCAGTGTGACAGTGGAATGAGGAAAGGGTGAGCCAGACAGTCAGTGACACTGAGAGTGTGGGGAGTTTCACCTGGGCTCCTTGTCCTCTGTAGTGACATTTCGGTTTCTTGACCCTAATAGGGAAGTTGGCATGATTAGATTTTTTGTAAGACCTACACTGTATGGACAAAAGTATTGGGACACCCCTGCTTTACAAGGTTTGGGCTAGGTCCATCGCTTCCAGTGAAGGGCACTCTTAATGCTTCAGCGTACCAAGAAGTTTGTAACCATCCCTTGCTTCCAATTTTGTGGACAGTTTGGGGAAGGCCCTTTTTAAACCCAAGCATGATTGTACCACAGTGGACACATCTAGGTCCATAAAGACATGGTTGGATGAGTTCGGTGTGGAAGAACTTGAGCCCTGACCTCAACCACATCCAGCACCTTTGGTATGAAGTGGAACTGAGATTGTAAGCCAGACCTTCTCCTCCAACATCACTGCCTTCCCCCATAAATGCTTTACAGAATGAATGGGCACAGATTCCCACAGAAACACTCCACAATCTTGTGGAAAGCCTTCCCAGAAGGGTGGAAGCTGTTAAAGCTGCAAGGAGGGGGCCAGCTCCATATTAGGTTAGTCATTAACATATTGGAATGTAGTGTCATTAAAAAGTCCCTGTTGGTATAATGGGCAGTACTTTTATCCATATAGTGTACGATGCACCATTTGGGTGAAAGAGTCATTATTCTAGGACCTATATAGTGCACTTCATAGTGAGTGGGGTTGATATTTGAGGTTCATCCTTAGTCTGTCCTTCTTTGGTAATTTAATGTTGTTTGCTTTGTAAATGTTTTTGTGTGTAGTTTTGGTCTTTTTTTTTTTTAGTAACAGCTCATTCAGTGCAGTGTACAGGGACAACCACAGTAGTCCAAAGTGTTTAGACTACTAATAATGACTCTTCCTGGTCATTATGCTTTAAATCTCTCCTCTTTTCCCTCTGCAGGCCAGCGCTCTGAACATGAAGATGTTTGGTTTCAAATCTCCTGCCTGTCGTGTAACATCATGGACTGTCTTAAGGTCTTCTTTCCAAGATGGGTACACTCAGCTTATTCAACACGTACAGAGAACATACTGCAGCTCTTCAACTGTACGACTCACACACAGATATCTGGAACATTTTGGTAGCCGCCCTTATGAGCGCGCTCTCCTGGGCTTCAAAAGATCACATCTATGTGATCAGCAACAGGCTACTTTTTCTCAAGGCCCTACTCAACCTAAAAAGCCTGACACTTCAGCCAGGATAAAGCTAAGAACCCGGCTAGCTGTGACACTGCTGTTTGGTGGTGGGATCATTGGCACCTGGTGGTACGTGCATCAGGAAAAGCAGCAGAAGCTGCAGATGCAGCGGCTGGAGCAGCTAAGGAAGGTGGCTGTAGGCCAGGGGGACTTCTCTTTGCTGGATCACACGGGGCAGCGCAGAACCAAAAAGGACTTCAGGGGCAGCTGGGTACTCATGTACTTTGGATTTACACACTGCCCCGACATCTGCCCTGATGAGCTGGAAAAGATGACCAACATAGTGAATCTGCTGGACAAAGAGACTGACATGCCACGGGTGCAGCCACTGTTCATCACTGTTGACCCTGAAAGGGATGATGTGGCCGCCATGGCAAAGTATGTCAAAGAGTTTCATCCACGACTGGTTGGACTGACAGGGACACCAGAGGAGATACAGGAGGCGGGCCGCTCATACAGGGTTTATGCCAGTGCCGGGCCCAAGGATGACGATGGGGACTACATTGTGGACCATACCGTCCTTATATACCTCATTAACCCAGATGGCCTTTTCCTGGATTACTACAACCGAATGAAAAATGTCACACAGATTACAGAAAGCATTCGCAATCACATGAAGAATCACGTTAAATTATTCCCTGATCAAACTTAAGTATGATGATTATGGATATGATTTGTGCAAAATAAAGTGTGCATCTTCATGAAAAGGTGACTTGTCTATTTGTTCCACAAGTACCTAAAATGTCATTTTGGCAACATTAGCAGTTGTCTTTCTACAGCTATATGAAAATGTTTATATGTACGTATTTTAATTAAAACTTTAATTCAGTATTCAGGTAGGGGTGGGCGATATGAGATCGTGAAGACGATCCATGTACTGATGATCTGCCAAAACAGAGAGATTGTAATATCGTCTGTATCAGGGGTTGGCAACCTGTGGATCTTGTAACATTAAAATACAGTGTGTTTAATTTTTTGTGTCCTAATGTTCAAAATGTTTTCTTTGAATAAAATATCACAAGCAACAAACTAGCCTAGTTTTTATTCATAGCAAAAAAGTAAAAAACAATATATGCAGAGTTATCATTTTAGATATTAAAAAGGATTTGCGGGTCCAAATGGCTCTTTGTGTGTTAAAGGTTGCCAACCCCTGGTCTATATATAGACTACATTATATCTATCTATTGCGGTTCTGAAAAATGCTTAAAAACAATGCTGGAAAAACATGTTCCTAAGTTGATGGTTTTTTTATAATCACATTTTTGCACACAGTATTGCAATTTATTTCATGTTAAAATAACTTGACTAATTCAGTAATTGTTTAAGAATTGCACTAGTTGCCATTTTTATTGTTTACCATTAAAATTTTTTTGTTCTTGCTGATTTGACATTCTGAAGTGACATTAAGTATTTATTTAGCTTAAAAAAAAAGGTTGGCAAAATTGCACAAACTGATTAAAATCTGTTCAAAAATGTTATTTGGCTAAATGCTGTTTAGGTCTTTAGCACTAAAGAACTAGCACTTCTTTTCCAAAGAAAAATAGTTTGGTTGTACTGGTCAGTAACTTGAAGAATAGTAAAAAAAAAATCTATATTTACAAATCAATGTGAATACCTTGTAGAAAATGCAAAAACAATTGTGATATGATATCTTGGCCATATCGCCCACCCCTATATTCAGGTTTAAAAAAAAACCCTAAATTATCAGCCTTGTTATTCCAATATTTTGTGCACTTATATTACAACAGTTTATTTTTTTATCTCACATGCACTATTTTTGTTACAGGACAGACACTGTGTAACACATGAAAAACAAAAGATAACGACAGCGATAGCACATTAAAATATTACACTGAGGCATGTATAATAAACACAGTACGGGTAGGAACATTTTACATAGCACTGTTACAGTTGGTGGCGCGTCACATATTCATAGTTTTAATACGAATCAACTTATTCCTGGACTGCGTGCAATGAGATTTAGGTAGAACAAAATCAAGGCTTAAAATGTACACAGTGCTGGTCTACATTAAAAAGTCTTTAAAATACTTCAGATACGTCTAATTCAGAAAACCTTGTGGATACTGTATTATTTATTTTTGGTAGTATTTGCTATAGGCTGTAGATGTTGAAGCATTGAAACATCAGTGAAGCTCAGGGTCAGAAGAGGTGTTGTATGTCTTGAGACGTTCATGTGCCCTCTGTTTGCTCAGCAACGTCAGCTCCATGGTATCTATGCTCTCCTCAAGCCCAGCTTTCTTGTCAATCTCCACAGTGTAGTCATTGGCCTGAAGAAAATATATATGTGACAGTGTGCAGTTAACACTTGATTACCTTAAAGATACAGATTAGTGGAAATTGCATTACTGACTTAAAAACTGTCGGAAAAAAAAACATTTTCCCACAGGATCAGTGACAAATATCACTTCACTGGGGTGAAAACATGTCTCCATCTTCTTCAGATTTGGAAGTAATAATTTTGGTAAATGCTTAGTACTGAACAGCACCCTTCATAACTGCTTGCTCTTCTTGTCTTGCTGTTAGATGAAGGGTTCCACAAAGCACTATAAATTAAAACCATACCCTATTCCATTTTGAAGCCAAACAGCATTCCATGACTTCAGGATATACTAGGATCACCCTAAACATGAAGACTTACTAAACATGAAAAACGCTTTCTAGGGTCACACAGAGTGTGTAATTTCACAATTGCACATGCTTACCAGTTGAAGAGAAGCAAGCATATATCTGCAGGCTTCTGTGTTTTCCATGCCGTTGACTAGGGATGCAAATGATCGCTTCATCCCAACAGCACCAAGTGCATGAACAATCCTGTCCCCATAATCATGGATGTCAAAAGGAATACTGTCCTCCTGAACAAAGAAGACAGTGGTTCAAAAGCTGACAATACACTACAACCTTCAATGTTCCTCTATCTCATAACATTATATTGATACTGATAATACAGAACAAGTCTTTATGGTTAATTACAAAAATATATGTCTATGGTTCATAGAAAAATGGAGAGATGGAAAATTCTGTTGCATACGCACATCAAAGATTTAAACTAACGAGTTAATAATGAAAAAGAAATTGTGTCTGTCTTCATTTTAGGCTACAAAGCATCAAAATATGAATATTTTGAAGGGGTGATTATTTTCTATATCTACTGTAAGTGAAGCTGATAAATTGGAGAGTACAGTGTAGAAGGTAGGTTTACCTAATATTAGTTTCTTGTCGATGTATACAGCCATGCGAAAAAATAATAGACCACTTTTTCTTATTTTTCTGTTCACTGTCTGTACAATTTGCAGTATTTTGTGTGTGTGAAATGCAGAGGTTGCTGTTCTTTTATGAACTAATGCAGTGTGTATAAAAGTGTATAAAAGCTGTGTATAAAAGTGCTTCCATATTCTGTGTGCTGTATTCCACTCCTGATTGTTTACTGATGGGATGCACACACTATGCTCTTAACATTACTATTGTAATTGATGTGATAGGAAAATAATCTAAGAGTGATGTGTAGTTTAACACTTTTAATATATAAAAATGTATATTTATTATTTTTAAATGTTTTTAAATAAATTTTAAATCAGCTGTGGTCAATACATGGATTAAACAAACAAAAAAAAAATCATCTGACTGAAAATTTGTAATTTTTAAACCAAATGTCACAGGCCCATAACATTTTAACGCTGTTGTCCATTATCCCTTAAGCCCCTAGTTGAGATACCACACACAAGCACACACCTGCTAGGGCTGGGTAATAAATAAATAAATAAATAAATAAATAAATAAATAAATAAATAAATAAATAAATAAATAGATTCACCGATCAATATCGATTTTCATTCAAAAAATACGATATCGATTAAAAAATTCGTGGATCGATCTTCTCCTGTCGACTACAATTGGCAAAGTTTACAGGTAATATTGCAGTACAGTCCATCAACATAGGGAT
>JBBPCY010103138.1:0-20138 GCA_037974405.1 Brachyalestes nurse | reverse complement strand
CTATTTACACAAAACATTATTTCAGGCTATTCGTTTACTTGCCTTTTTCCAGTGCTGTCATTCTTCGGAGAGCAGATAAATGCAGGTAAAACAGACTGTAACGAGAGAAATAGTTATGAGACATACAGCTTTTTAAACACAAAAACAGACTGACTTTCCCTAACAAACTCCTTGTAAACAAGCTGCTTGTAATTATTTATTAGATCAATAAGCAGCTAATAACCACAGTTCTCCAGTTCAGTTCTATCTAAAATTTTCCATTCTGTACACATCTTATTTCCCTTGTTTTTTTCCACACTATATGGAAGTGGACGACATACTCCTATTAGTACTCAAAAGACAAGTAGGCTACTCGTTGATACATGTGAATTCTTTTATAAAATCGTGTGTTTTGCCTCCTTTAAATGAATTATGTTGCACTTCCAAGAGGCAAATCCGTGCCTTTGAAAAACGCCAATTCAAGAAGTCACTCAGAATTTAACATTTGTTTGAGTCGAACAAGCTGTTCTTTCCCGAATTTGCAGATGCAGCCACACGATGGCACCCAAGCTCCATGAATCACAAATCCCAAAGCCTCTGGTTCTTGTAGCCAAGCGCTATAGACATTTACATTCGACTTAAAATACAAACAATGAATTATAGAAAGCATTTTTTATTCTGTTCAGATTTTTTTAATTGCCCTCTCCACAGAAAAACAACAGTCACTGATTAAGTATTCTTCACTACAACCTTTAACACAGAGGTCACATTTTATAATTTACTGACATTAAAGCAATTTATAATAGGGAATACGTTATGGAAGTGGACGATACATAATTGACACTATCAGAACCTATCAGTACTCAAAAGGCAAGCAGACTGCAGGTTGAAAAATGTAGCATCTTTTACAAAAAAAAAAAAAAACAGTACATGACAATATGTATGACATTTATGTGAACGAAAATGACTAAATGTATAAAGGAAAAAGGAATTGAGTGACATTTAAAATAAATGCTTCAACAATAAATTCGACACCCCTTGTGTATTTATAGAAGTGTATTGGGTGCTTTAAAAAATCACCTTTTGAACACTTTTTGATCGTACTTACAGAATATGGCCACCGGAGGGCGCTCCGACAGCCAGTTGATAGTAACGGGTGCGGGTGAAGTGCAGAGCTGCAGAACTCTGATGGCTGCATTGAAAACGTTTTGAATCTTTTACAAAAAAACAGTAAATGATAATATGTATGACATTTATATGAACAAAAATGACTAAATGTATAAAGGAAAAGAGGAATTGTGTGACATTTAAAATAGCATGAATTTTAAGTATTTAACAGCCTTAATAGTGAAGCATTTAGAAGAGATTAAATTTGGGTAATCTACACTAATATATATATTTTATGTACCTCTTTTATGATTAATCGCACCTTGTGACTAACATTTTTTTCTAGGATTATGCATATTATTAGCCTATTTCTCATCATTATCGGTGCTATACTGACTGTATAAACTAATGTATTGTATGGGCTGTGTTTTGATGATGTGCAGTAATTTTCAAAATGAAAAATGTGTATCTGAAAAAAGTGTGTGTGGCTTTATGTCACCAACAGTTCTTGCCCATTTTCAAAGGTCATTTTTCTGAACATTTTGCAATAATTTTTAGAAAAACACATGGACACACTTTCTATGTGATTTTTCCTCGTGCATTCTAAGCCAGGAATTTGTTAGACACTTGAATATTAAGTCCATGATGGACTATTACTTCTCTGTTCCCTTTGTTTGGGCTGTTGGTTCTCTGTCTGGACTATTTGTTCTCAAGATCATCTTTTTGACTATATGTTCTCAATATCCTCTATTTGGTCTATTACTTCTCTTTTCCCACTCTGTTAATGCAGGCAGCAGCACAGTGCTGTCTGACCACAAGGCCAAGCTCTTTAGGGCCCCCAGCCAGACAACCTGCCACCCCCAGGGGGTGCTGTCTGTAATCTAAACACACACCGAGGAATACACACAGACAGGTATACTACAGAGATTTGTTCTCTTAACAACTTAAACAACAACAAAAAACACCTCTTTGGGCAGAAATAATACCACAGGCTCGCTGCAGCCGCTCCTCCACTCCTCCACTTTTCTCTCACTGCTCTCTGATCTGATCTACTCTCTACAGGCTGGAGAGCCTGTTATAAAGAGTCCTGGCTCCTTCCTTGATGCTATTCACCTGGTCTTAATCAAGGGAGAAGCCTCCTGCCTTCTTGCCTCACAAAGTACACTAAAATAAGAGTCACATTTTTATATGATACTTCATCACATTCTGTTTCATGGTTAAAAGAAAATAAATGATCCCCATTCAAAGTCTGCTTATGCATCACTTCACACTTGTTTTTAGTTCCATCATCCAGCTACAAAAAAAAACAATATCATGACTGCACACCTCAGATCCTGCACAACCAACATAGATACAATAACAAAACAAATATGAACACTGGTTCCATAAAATATTTTATGTTATAAAATATAGAATTTTAATTAGTCAACAACAGCAATAAACAAACAGGGAAAATGATATAAAATCAGTACCATAACATTAATTTTGAATAACACTAATTCCGCTTGCTTTTCCCCCAACAATTTAAAAAAGATAAAATAAAGAACAAACCACAGTGATGAATTATGGATTATAAATAAATAACCCAAAAAATGTACAAGTCATTAGAAACAGCCACACATTTCAAACAGCTACACAAAAGGGGCAAGATAGACACAAGTTCAATGAGTTTTAGAACATTTTGTGCATGAAATAGTTCTTTGTCCTTTAAAATGAGTCTCCTGTGCTTTCTGTAGGGATGTCATATGAAGTCATTCTCATGTGAAAAGACCACCAAGAAACATCAAAATAGCAAAAGGGTTTTGGAGTAACACACCTGTACAGCACAAACATATTTTCATGCAAAATAAACTATGCTGGACAGTTTAAATGAGGAAATAATGGCACTGAAAGTGCTTTCATTAAATTGAGTGATTACAAAGGAGCGAGTATGTGGTCTGCTTTACAGTATACTACATTTTTCAGATGCTTTTATCCAGAGCGACGTCCATTCCCTAACTACATCTCCCTAGATCAACTTGGGGTTCTTGCTCAGGAACCCAGTGGTGGTATACTGAAGGTAGGATTCGAACCATGACCACTTGGTCTAGAGGCAAGTATCCTACCCACTACACCACCAACCCACTACTGGTTTCGACCACAGTTTTATTTTGGGGGAAAGGTAGGTGTAGGTGTTACTGCAGCTCTAAACTGTGAATCCAACGCATTGTGCAATACCTATCTGTACTATTTTCAGTTTACTTGGTGAACCACACAGGAAAGTCCACATTAAACTCTACAGCGTTCATTTACATCAGTTAATCTGGATACAAATAAGGACCGTAAGAGTTGATTAAATGCTACAGTAGTTAATTCACTGGAGATTCTGCTTTCAGAAAGCAGATACACCTACAACATGGGGACTACTGTTGGGTTCAAACTGAAACTAAACTGTTCGACATTCAAAATCAAGACCATTATAAACAAATTACCAAAATGAGGAACTTCTCCAGAAATTGGAACAGAATTGTACATGGCATCGTCCAATTGAGCTTACGAATCTTCTCTCAAGCACATTCTGAAAGAGCGGAGCTTGTCCATCAAGCCTGCAGCCTTTAAAATCACCAAAGACTTACGTCACCGCTGGTCCACTTGGTGGAGATACTCAGGAGTGGTAAAACAATAGGGAGGGCTACCTGACAAGCTGTAATATCTGCATTCTGGGACCATGGCTTTCAGAAGTGACTTGACTGGCTCCAAAAAGTCTTATATTCTGAGCAGCTTCAGTCTATTTTATCAACGTCCTTCTGATCAGAAAGTCAGTTGTAACTGTGTGCTGTGTTTTAATGATTATATTTCCTCATTGGCCACTTCGCTTTATACGCAGTCAGGACCCCGACAGAACAACTAGCGAGCAGAAATTATCTGCAAGGAGGACCTGCGGAGTAAACCAGAATCAGAAAATGGTGTCTAATAGAGCGGACACACACTCTCTCTCTCTCACACACACACACACATACATACATACACACACACACACACACCCATGTTAGTGTTGCTGCTGTGCTGAGACCAATCCACTAGTCAAATAGTTCCTGTTCACTGGTCTGGTCACTGATGAAGAGGGCAAAGGGGGTAACAGATGGACCACAGTCTGTACCTGTAAACTACACACAGGACCTGTGCAGTCAGTGGAGCTGATAAAATGGACACTGAGTGGAGGTAAGTAGTGCTTCAAATAAAGCGGGGAGTGTATAGAAACTTACATATACAGACATTACAAGCCTAACTACAGCATAACTATACAAATTCATCACTGTCATTTCACCATCAATATACATCAGTTGAAGGATATTTGTTTGAATGTTTTATAATAAATAGATATAAATGGTCCAAAATACTTGTCAAGTCAGTTCTTGTTCCTTCCCCTGTAAAGTTTAGAGGTTGTGAAGACAACAATAAAATATGTTCATTGAAAAATATCTAGACAATACTTGACTCAAGGTAAAAAATAAGTGATTTCATGAAAAGAGACCAGCGGAGAGAACAAACAAAGAACACGACATTCGGCAACTTCTCACAGACCAACCATGTTGTCCAACTATTGTTGTTACAGCTCACATGCTGCGTGATAGCACCCTCCAGGAGTAGCTACAGATAGACATCCACCATGCTTGGCATGCTCATAGTGTACAGAATCCCTCATTACACCATCACACAGTTTATTATGACAATAACAATATAATAAATATACAGACAGAAGAATAACAATAACAAAATATTTGCACAGAAGGATCTATACACAAAACTGTTTTTTCTCAGAGATTTCCACAGAGTCTAACTATGTACAACCTACAATAAATACTGCCTGCTGTCCCCAAACGTTTCTCTAATGTGTCCGTTTTAGTCCCTCAGCCATGTTTTTAACTGTAGCCTGGATTTAGGATCTTGTGGTGAAAGGAAGTGTGTGTGGGTATGTGTTAGGAGACCAGGCATTCTCCTCATGTCTCTGCTGTGCCCCTCTGGTACTCGTGGTGTCTCCTGTTGCGAGATTTACGCTGCTCCTTCAGTTCCTTGGAGTCCTTCTTCCTGTGGATGCCGGCGGTGGGGTCATCGCCCAGTTGCCAGTAATCCTGGCAGTACTGGTTGATGAGGCCCATCTCAGGCTGGCTCAGGATGGTCAGCAGGTCTTTGTACTGCTCGGCACTGGGAGTCCAGGCGCTGGTTTGCAGGGGGCCTGAGGGGGCGGGGCCAGAAGTCTCAGTCTGGATGCTGTTGACAGTGCGAGCTGATAACACCACCAGCTGCAACTTGACCAGGGAATGCTTAAAATTCTTCTCTGTGGATGTGCACTGGTAGCTGCCTGCGTCTGACAGCTGCAGGGAGCGCAGGAGGAGGCCCTGATCCGCACGCAGGACGCGACCATCTGAACGAATCTGAGGGAGAGGTGTTAATGAAAATACAGCAATCAGAGTAAAACACTTTTGTACAGTAATACAATTATAATACACAAATGAACAAATCTGAGCACAGCACCATCTGCTGGACAACATTCAGCACTGATTTTACTTCTAAAATTCACCACCTTTACTGTATAAACAAACCTGTGATTAACCATAATAATAACAGGTTTTGTGCACAATTAAGTTTAAACATAAATACGATACCTCTCTCCTCCGATCACTGTTCTCCTTCTGGAAATGCCATTTGATTGACATGTGAGGAGACCTGGCCTGGCACTCCAGGAAAGCAGTGCTTCCCTCAACTCCATACTGCACTGACTCCAGAGTGTTTTTATTGGCTGGCAAGTAAATAAATCATCAGCACAATTAAATATCTGTTCCTTTCCTGACTGACTGTAACCTGCGCTGTATTGGATTCATCGCTCACCGTTGGAGTTGTAGCCTCGACACTGTCTGATGGGGTTGCCATACTTCACGTCTTGCCTTCGACTACGCCTGTCAGATCAGATATACACACACACACACACACACACACACACACACACACACACACACACACACACTCATAAGTAACTCTTAACTCATGTAATATTCTTGAATAAAGTTAAAGCAGAACTTGGTATATTAAAGTGAAGCCATATGTTTTAAAGGGCAATGTGTGTTGAACCAAAGTGTGTTGAGAAGAATGTTTGACTTTGATGGTAATGGTAAATATAAATGAGGCATAAACAGAGTTTGAACAGCTGAAGTCTGAAATGAAATGAATTGATGGCGAAGGATCGTGTTGGTGAAAGACTGTCCCATGACACACACACACACAAACACACACACAACCCTCACCTCTTCTGGTTGGCAGAGTAGCGGGAGCAGGATTTTCCATCCCAGGCACAGTACGGGTCCCGGGCAAGGCAGCAGTCCGCACACGCCTCTCCGTACACATCACACCTGTGCAGCGCCAGGTGGGTCACGCCCACTGTTGAACTCACGTACAGCTGTTGCTGTGGAGGTCAGAAACATATATTACAGTCCGCGAAGATCCATTTCCCATAGAGAAGTCACAGTAACCTCTCTCAGCTGCTTTTTTCCTCCACAGCCTTGTACAGTGCTTCATGGTGGTCTGTGGAATTGCCAATCCTGCATCAAGCAGGTATCTATGGAAGGGCATGAAGAAAATCAATAGCTTTAAGACCAGTATCCATGGGACTGACGGTGATGAGAAGAGGGCCAATCAGTTTAAACTGTCCTTTAACAGGTTCGACAGCAGGCCTCTTTTCAGCACCTCCAGCTCCAGCACAGCCCTCATTGCACCCAGTGCACCTGCTCCCTCCATCAGTGTCACGCCAAACTGCAGCACTTCATCCTACCTCTCTTGCTCTCCTTCTCCCACCATCGTACCAGCCAGAGTCTCCCCCCCTCTCCTCCTGCCACTGAGGACTCTGACACACATAGACCATCCATCACCATCACTGAGGACCAAGTGAGGAGAGAACTATGCAGACTGCCAAGGCGCCAGGTCCAGATGTGCACCTCCCAGCTATGTGGAGAACCGCTGAGGATTGTTTCTAGCTCATTTACCAAAGAAGGCGCAACCCAGTGCCTCATCTGACTAAAGGCCAGTTGCACTCACCTCACACAGCATGAAGGTCTTCGATAGACTGGTCCTGAACTCCCGCGGCCCCCTGATGAGGCCAGCGCAAGATCCCCTCCAAGTCGCCCTAGCAGGCCAAGATTGCTGTGGATGATGCCATCATCTACCTTCTACACCATGCCTACAGCCACATAGACAGGCCAATTGCATCCCTGAGGATTACGTTCTTCCACTTCTCCAGTGCCTTTAACACACCGATGTGATGAGACTTACACATCTGAATACAACAGAGGGCTGCCATCTGCAGAAATGCTCAGATGACTCAGCAATAGTCAAATGTATCGGGACGACTTGGAATACAGGATGGACAGCCTTGTGGACTGGTGTGAGCGATCATGATCATGATTTTTTACCTTGAGTCAAGTATTGTCTAGATATTTTTCAATGAACATATTTTATTGTTGTCTTCACAACCTCTAAACTTTACAGGGGAAGGAACAAGAACTGACTTGACAAGTATTTTGGACCATTTATATCTATTTATTATAAAACATTCAAACAAATATCCTTCATGATCTCCTGTCACTCCCCTGTCCATTAGAGGGGTGGATGTGGAGATTGTTCAGGACTACAAATACCTGGTGTACGCATTAACAATAAGCTGGACTGGTCTAATAACTCTCTGGCCACTTACAAGAGGGGTCAAAGTAGGCTGTACTTCCTATGTAGACTCCGATCTTTTAGAGTCTGCAACACCATGTTGCGGATGTTCTACGGGTCTGTTGTGGCCAGTGCCGTTTTCTATGCTGTGGTGTGCTGGGGTGGTAGCATGAAGGTGGCTGACAGGAAGAGGCTAAACAAACTGATCAGGAAAGCTAGCTCTGTGGTGGGAGAGGACTAGATAGCATGAAAACTGTTTTTGCTGTGATGTTCAACAGTCTATGCGCAATACTATGCAATGTTCTTACCAGGTACCAAATATTATGTGCAATTATTGTATGCTGTCTTCTATATGGCGCTAAATCACTTACTGTAATATCTTATGTGCAGTATTACTACTTACATTCATATTATGGGTGTTTTCTTTCCACTGATTTTTATTTTTCTTCAGATTTAACTTTATTTTATTTGGATTTTTATTAGATTCTATTTAGACTATTTAGACTAATTAGACTTTTATTTATTTTATTACTGTATTTTATCTTACTTTTCATTTTACATTATTCTGGTGTCTTGTGTCTCTCTGTGTCTTGTGATGTGGCAGTCACTACATAAACAATTTTCTCCGGGATAAATAAAGTTTTCTGATTCTGATTCTGATTATATAATTGCAATCCAGTTTACCATTGTGTTTAAGGCAGTACTCCCATGTGACCAAGGAACAGATTTTACGGACATATTAAGGAAATTAATAACATGAAACACAGACTTTTTTTCTTTAGATTCATGCTCATGAATAAAAGGAATCTGTAAATTTCAGATATGGTGAAGGATGAGGCTTGATGCAGGTTTCTCCAGATTGACATGAACTTCCCATTAGGTGACACATTCAAAAAAACACTGCTCTCCAGTCATGATTTCCAGAAAGAGTGAAGGCCCATCTGTGGAGCTTTTGATGCTCTACAGCTCTCAGCTCGAACAGACCATTATATTGCTTTCATCATTTTTAGAAACTGAACCCAGAAGCAAACGTCTCTGGCCACAGGGACACAACTGGGGTGAATAATGGAGACGCAGGAGCAATAAATGCTCAAATTAAATGAAGAGTGTTGAATCAGAAGGACCTGAACCTGAGGGCACAATCGGGTTGCTTTCAGAGGTTCTTAATTTTTATATTGTTTACATCCTCAGGACCACCCTAAGCAGAGAGACAGAGAGAGGACAGTTAGGCCTATCCACACGGACATTTGAATCTTGGATAAATTAACGTGCTGTGAATGCCATATCTGCACTTGATTGACTTCCGTGAGGCGTTACATTGGTGTTCGTTTGACGCTGTTTAACGCCAGCCTGCAGTCCAATTTGTAGTTTTGTGTATTTACCTGTTAGGGCAGTAATTATTCTGTCCAAAGTGTTTACAAGTGGATCGTCTTTGGGGATAGTTCTGTATTGAAACATGGATCCAGCTGTAGTCAACATTATTGTCGGCATTATAAGGCATGATAGAAGAGCTCAGGTGCTGCTGGATTAACAGCATGACTGTAGGGGCCAGTGGTTCAGAGGAGATGGTAGAAACGCTGTATGTGAGGCTTTTAACGGCAGGAGAAGAAAGGTTAGCGCCAGGGTAAATGATTGTGAAGGTGGAGGTGGGGAGATTGTGGATCTGGTGTGTGGAGAGGGTGCTGGAAAGGCTGGTAACTGCAAATGTGATGTTGAGTATTAATGAGACATGTTCATGGGACAAGAATCATGGGAAATGTTTGGTCCTCCAGAGCATCAACTGAATGCCACGTAAATGCAATAGTGACATTTTCTTTGCCTTCGTTGAGGTTTTGTCAGAAATTGTCGCAAGAAGAATATTGCATGCACCGTTTATTTGACGCCACCCACACGTCCAGCCGGCCGAACACATGTGCTGAACGCCTATGTGGACACTTTGATTTGCTCCAATAAGCAGAAAAATGGTCACTGTTCAGTCCGCGGTCATCTGACATCACGAATGCCAGAAAAACGCCTGATTCAGATGTCCGTGTGGATGAGGCCTTATACTGAGACTACAGATCCAGCTAGAACTTTTTAGGTGAGTGAAAACACAAGGTTGGTTGTTTCTAACAAAGTGGCCAGTGGGTTTTAGGTTAGCTCAGGTTTGGTAGTCAGGTTGGATTAATGGATAAGAGCCTGATTCTTATCCTTGTATGCATTAAAAGCGCACACAAATGAAAAATACTTTTCAAAAACCCACTTGAATCTTTCAGAAAATGTGGCTTTATTTCAGAGCAGATTTTAATGCTGCACTTCAGCAATTATCTGTGATTACTGGCTTTCTACAGCAGGTTAAATGTGCCAGGAGGAGCTGAGCAAAAACATTAAAGTGGAGCTGGGCCTTTGTTTCTGCGTGCCCGGCCAGGCAGCATGGAGCTGCATTAAAGCGGCCACACACACGCACACACACACAACCCTTCTTACCACTAAAAGTTACTGATCTCAGATTCACATGGAGGTGTTGCTACAGAAGCAGTCCTGTCTTCATCTTCAGGAAGACTAAAGAGAAAAGATTATTCATCACTCAGAAACAAAGACTAGAGATGTTGGGTGAGAGATAATAAATTACAAAAGCGGTGTTTACTCCAGATGTCTCCAACACAAATGCAGTCGTTCTATTCACTATCGACCCCCAGTAAAGCTCCACGTGTCTCTGAGTGTTTATATGGATGTTGATTGTGGTAAAATAGTGGAGAATCTGAACTAAATCACTTTTCTTTGGGGGCTATTTTGCCTCCCAGTGCCCTGCATCTATCCCTCCACCATGAATAGGTTTAGTTTAGGACCAAGAGGTTCTCAAAATGCTGGTAGAACAACATCTCAGGGGTCAGGCAACCATAATAATAACCCAAGAACTTTCTGAGTCATCTGGTTCCATTCATCTCCACTGTGAACAATTCTGACTCTGCGAGTTTCACACCAAACATGCTCTGGTCCTCTCAAGCACTTAATCACGAGGGAATTTAAAAAATATCAGCAGAATTTCCCTTTTGGTTCTAAAAACCCAGGTTGCATCTGCAAGATATTTCTGTCAAAGCACCACAAAAGTAGTTTCCACTGGCTTCTCCTGACATATTTGACTTGAGTAATTTAAATGGATGTCACTGTAAGGCTGGAGGTGCTAAATCGCTCCATCATCATGGGTCTGGGGTCTGTCAGCCCTGTGTGCAGCAGATGGAGGAGAAAGGAGCTTTTAAAGTGAGAAAGCTTGTTAAACTCTGAGCTTTTCTTTGGAGCTGCTCTGTGTACAGGGGCTTATCAATAATTGGGTCTGTCGGGAACGCAGTGAAGTTTAAAGCCACATCCAGCTCCCCCGAGCCGAATCAATGACACAAAAAGCCTTTTCATTTACTATTCATTGACATTTAAAGTTTTACCTCATTAGGCACTGTAACACTGAGGCTAATTATCAGGAGAACAAGAATCATTGCGTTCTGGCAGTGGCGGCAGAGCTCTGTAATGTTTTGCACCTTTGATTGGAGTAACAGTTTTTAAAACTGTGTAAAGAACAAGTGCAGTGAACTGTGGGGTGACAAAGTCAAAGTCAAAAATCACTAAACAACAGATGTTCAGCCCTGAGCTCACATCACTCACGTCTTCTGTTTTTTGGTTTATTTTGGAGACCGGTTTAGTAAGGCCAAGAGGAAGGAGAACACACTTACACACACAGACACACACAGACACACACACACACACACACACACACACGTCTTCTGTGCATAGGAGGGCGCCTGCTGTTGAATCTGGAATGATACAACATGTTTCAGTTAAAATCATTATTAATACATTGCATGTAATTACTATAGTTTTCTTAGAGACGTACACCATATGGTCAATAGTACAATCACACTTAATGAGCTTAGTGGGCATTTATATGGAGTTTCCCTTAATTTGGCTCCTGTAGCATTAATATCACCCATCACGCAAGCTCAGACTCTGAAAAACAGCCCCAGGAAGAAGATTTTACTAAAAAACTAAAGTTCTTTTGCTGTTCTCATTAATTTGAGATTGGGCTGAGACTGGAAAAGGCTCTTTCTCAGGTGTTGAATTCAAGAAATGTGAGAAAATGGTCAGTATCTTTCACTGATGTTAAACTGAGCTCAGTTGTGTCTGGGAGAAACAGACTGGACAGGAAAGAGTCTTATTCTGAAATTTTTTTCCTCCCTCTGGTCTCAGCCCATTATTTCCCCTCCACCAAACTTTAATGTCAGGCATATGCATTTCAGCTGCTAATGTTCTCTGTATCTTACCTCTACTGCTCTCTGATCATATATATGCAGTGTTAGTGGGTGAAATTTACATTTCAGAGTCATCAATAAACAACTCTGGGATGAGACTCAGAAGACATAAATGTGCACTTGACATTTTGTGAACTTTGTGAACTAAATGCAACAAAGAGAATAGACAACTGTATTAAAAACCAGTAACAAAACAGTAACAAATGTCTTGGATAAATATTTACAAACTCAGTAGCTACACACCTGAAGGCTATGGATTAGAATAATGAGGCTGCAGTTTTTGACCTTAGTACAGGAATTCTGTAATACCTATTTCATTTTTATAAAATAAAGTTATATCCCCCTAGAGAAGCAGAGTGCACAATAACTACTCTGCGGCCCGTGGGAAGTGAGATCAGGGTGAGATGTAAGATTGGCTTCACACCGGTCCATGTGTGTTTTAGAGCAGTGGGGCTGGACTGGTATCCATAGCAACAATAAACCAATGAAGGACATTCAGGGACACATCATTTCTGCAATGTGAGACCTAAAGAGGAAGCAAAACACTATGCTTCAAAAAGGTATGTTCTGATACTTTAGCTGTGTTTATGTATTGGGTTTTCCACCCTTTACATTTCTGACAAAACAACCAGAAAAAAGTCTGTACAGACTCAAAACGTCTCCATACAGAATGTAAACTGAGTGTACCTGTAAACATAATTGTGTGACTTACCATATCATTATGCCGCGCTGACATAATTATAATGTAAATAAAACCAAATACAAAAAATAACCCATCATTAGTTTCAGTTTATGTCTAAGAGGCTGAAGCATGACAGCAGTGTTACCAAAGTGCCACTTTTGTTTATGTGAATAAACACAGACGGGTCAGCTAAATGTTACTGGAGATCTTTAAATGCTTCAGGCTTGGATTAGACAAAAGAGTCTTCCAATTGGCAACTATAACAATATGCAGAAGAGCGACTGGCTTTTTAAAGATCGGAAGTCTTTCACCCACAGGCGAGTTTCTGTCGTACAGGTACAGGAGGCAGGATTAGCTACAAATAATGCTGGGAAAATACAGGAGGGGAAAAGGTAAAAAACTGTACCATAAGACAACCAAATGAAAGCAATTTAACACGATTTTTAAACAAAAAAAGAGATTTTCTGGATTTGCATGTTACTAACTCACCATTTCCTCAAAATACACTGAATTGTTCACAGTGGACATGTATTGTTTTGTACAGATCTTTTTTATTCATTACTGACCTACAAAATGCCACCTAATATACTCTAATTATAATTATAATATAGATCACCAGACGAGTGTTAGATATTAATAGAGCTGTTAAGTGATGAAACAGTTAGCCAGTGCATTTAAAGTTAAAGGACAGTCTGGAATTTCATTCTGCATCATCACACAGCCAGTTAATAGGATGTCATACATGCACTGTTATTCCAAAGATAAGACTGTTTGACAGGCATAAAATAGTATTTTTGTAAAAAAATCACCAAAAAGGTGATTCAAAGAAAAAGATGAAGAAGTAAATGGGTGGCTCAAGACACCATAAGATGATGCATATATATATAGAGCAGTGGTTCCCAACCTTTTATCCTTGAAGCCCCCCTTGCCTGTGTCCAAGACAAGCTAGGCCCACCAACCCCAACTCCTACCCGCATGGACGCACAAAAAGAGTAAAGTGATTACATTACAAACTTTTCTTTGCAAAAAATAAACAGCAGTTGTAAGTTTTTGTTATACACACACACTTTTACGTTTTATATATATATATTAGGGCTGTAAAGCAATTAATTAAAATGAACTAGTTAATCGCAAATCTGGAAAAAATCGCAATTCTAAGTCAACCCAATATATAATATATAATAAACACACATCAATTATCATCAGTCATCAATTTTACAAAGAAGGCTCTGTTTATTTGTTTTTTTCCCAACTCTGTCACACTTTTAAAAGCTGTGAGATAAAAATAGGTAAAAATCGCCTTGAGTGCTTCGGTGGTAATTGAATTCACTTTTGCAAAGCACACATATTACCCTTGTCTTGTCCAAATCCCCCTATGGTAGCAACTTAAAGTGAAATTGCCCATTTAACAGCATGTGTTTACTGAGCAGCAGCATGGACCTTTTTCACGAAAACCGGAAATACGTAATCGTAGGGTAAGCTTAGTTATGGGCAAGCGTCAATGCATTAGAAAACCCAGGATCAGAGAAAATGGAGCAGAGAACCAGGGCTCGCAGAGCCAGGTCTCGTAGAGCCCTATCTGACTGTGAAGTTTAACGGGGGTTGGTGCTTGCCCCACGGAGCTACGCCGCTCGGAAAGTCTGTGCACACGGGACCGAGAGCTTCGCTGGTCACGTTCGATTGGTCTTGGAGAGCTGAGGGTCCCTGTAAAAATTTCGCATCACTAGGTTTTTTCCACGGCCGAGCTACAGGGAGAAAGACTCAGAGTCGCTCCAGCTCTAACGGTTTACGGCTAATAACTCCGTATCCCCGGGGGCTAGAATGGCAAACGAGGGCTCGTTGGAAAGGTCTCCTGGAGGCCTGTCTAACTGTTAAGTTTGATGCTGATCGGTACTTGTGCTGCGGAGCCATGCCGCTTGGAAGTTCCATGGGTCGAAAGTAATGGGACAGCTTGGTGAGGTTTAACATGTGAGTTTCTACAGTTCAGGGTGGAAGAGAGCTTCGGGCTCGGGCTCGGGCTTCTTCTTCTGTCATGCTGGTCGCTGGCGTAGCGTAATACTGCCCCCACTGATAGTGTGGTACTGCAGTGCAGCGGGGCGTTTAATTTTCAAATTAATCGCTCAATCAATTTATTTTAAAGTGTTATAGAAAATAAATAAACGCAATTAGTTAACTCATTATTTTTAACAGCCCTAATATATATATGAACTCCTTGGGCTTTGTCTTATGGTGCAAATTAAATATGTGCAGGTTTTCAATCATTTTCTGAAAACAATGTCTTTTCTTTCTGCAAAACAACAGTGTAAGCGCAGCAATACATTTTCATCGAATTACAGTAAATCGTAATACAACATCTCCTCTGGCATGGACTGAAAGACTAGATCTGCTTATTTTCACTGAGTCTGAGAAATAATTAAAGAGTGTGTGGTGAGGAGGTGTTTCAGGATGGTATTCATGTGATAGGGGGAAGCTGAGGTGAGCACTGGGCTTTCTGCAAGTTTCCTTGGTCAGCATGACCACAATGTGCTCTGTACATTTTCCTGAGGGATAAATTAGCCCCTATGTCTTGTCTGGTGGGGCTAAAAGAGCCTCAGGCTACAAGATTGGAAAGTGCAAATTCTGTTTATGTGTTTGTGTTTTGACAGCTATTTGTTTGTTTATTTGTTTGCTTCACATTTCACCTTACCCACTCACACAGCAGCTGCCTGGTGTTTCACTTCAGATTGTTTCTCCACATATGCTCACACACATACAAACACATACACAGACGTATAAAGATATACATAATCAGATTACTTGTTTTCTATAATGCAACACTTTTTTCAATTATTATATACTTTTTTTTGCATTTGTTACTGCTTCTGCCTCTGGCAGAATTTTTGCTACTAGTAAATAACACTGATGTTCACACTGCAGATGTTCATTAGTGTGTGGTCTTTATAAGTCTCAGTCCATCAGCAGCAGGGCTCAAATGAATCATCCTTTATGCCAAAGCCTCTGACCATTGTCTTACCATTCAGAAAAATAAACCTCCATCATTGGTGGACATCTTGATGTTCTGCTGTCTTACTGGTGAATGTTCAACTGTGCTGATATCTTACTGGTTGATTTAGCTGTTCTGTTCTCTTATTGGAGGAGTTCTGGCAGTTCTGTTCTGGTGGTCTAGTGGTTAGGGCATTTGCCCAACGATCAGGAAGTTTGTGGGTTTGATTTCTGAGACTGCTAAGCATCTCTAAAGTATTCTGAGCAAGGTACCGTCACCACACACTGCTCCCCGAGCGCTGTGTTTCTGGCTGCTTGCTCCTTCACTTGGTGAATGGGTTAAATACAGAATTTTGTGCTGTTCACATACGATGGAATATTCACTTTATTGATTTATATGTTGCTGTTTTTGTATTATTGGTGGATTTTTTTGCTGTTCTGTTCTCTTTTTTGGGGGAATTTTGACTGTTCTGCTTTGTTACTGGTAAAACTGTAGCTCCCAAAGGTGCCAGGATGCATTGAACATTCAGGCATCATTACCCAGTTGATAGGGGAGGCACGGGAAGGCAAAGGGGTCCTGGCCATTCTTTGGCTCGACCTCACCAATGCCTATGGGTCCATCCCTCACAAGCTGGTGGAAACGGCACTCACTCGCCACCGTGTTCCAGATAAGACTAAGGACCTCATACTGGACTATTATGACTCCTTCAGTTTGAGAGTCATGTCTGGAAAGGAAACATCAGCGTTCCATCGGCTGGAGAAGGGGATTATTACAGGATGTACCATCTCTGTGATATTGTTCGCCTAGTGGGGATGTGGCAGCAGGGGCCTGGACCCGTTGGGAGCAGCCAGCAAACCGGAAGATCTCGTCAACAGAGCTGTGGAAGTCTGAGCCATACCGGATCAAGTTCCTGGTCCAGTCTGTCCACAATGTTCTCCCCAGTCCAGCCAACCTGTTCCGCTGGGGCCTGGCGAACACTCCACTGTGCCCACTCTGCCAGAAAGCAGGGTCATTGGAGCACATCTTGAGCTGCTGTTCAAGAGCTCTGGGGGAAGGGCGCTATCGTTGGCGCCACAACCAAGTGTTGAGGGCCATTGTAGAGGTTATCAGCATTGGGATCATCTGCAGTAGACACCACTGGACGGGCAGCTGAACGTCGACCTAGGAAGACAGCTCAAATTTCCAGGAAACATTGCAGTGACCACTCTTAGGCCAGATATTGTCCTGGTGTCGGAAGCATCTAGGCAGGTGGTCCTGCTGGAATTTACTGTGCCCTGGGAAGACCGGATGGAGGAGGCCTTTGAGAGGAAGACGGCCAAGTATGAGGAGCTGGCAAGCGAATGCCGAAGCAGGGGGCGGAGGATCTGGTGTTACCCCATTGAGGTTGGGTGTAGAGGATTCATCGGCCAGTCACTCATAAGGGCCCTCAAGACGCTTGGGGTGAAGGGACTGCACATGAGGAAAGCCATCAAGAACATCACAGACGCCGCCGAAAAGGCGTCAAGATGGCTGTGGATCAACTGGGGTGATCTGTGGACTACACAGGGCTTGATCAACCCTGGCTGGGTCACCTGGGTGAGGGTGCATGATGTTGCAAGACCCGAAACACCCAATGACCCCAGGATACATCACTGATGATGTGTCTGAGTTGCACTATAGGTGTATGTCAAAAAAGTAGATGCTATGTTTTCTCATTGGTGGATTTGTAGCTGTGACTACAGTCTCACATCAGTTGTCATTGTAAGCAGCAAAATTATGTGATAATGGAAAACTTAATGAAACAAATATGATTTAAAAGAAAGTAAGAAATGTCTAGAAATGTCACACTACCCTGTATTATTTCTATACATAAACCTAAAAAAACAGTGAGCTTTGGGTTTATCGACTAGATGTTTGGATTTAGATGCTGCAGCTCTGTTTGAACGTGCTGAAACATTCAGAACCCTAAACACGGGAAGTCGCCCAGAAAAAGCCTCCGGTTGATCAGGCTGCTGATTTGATTTCCTGCAGAAAGGCACTGATGGCTGAAAGCGCTTTTCTCAATAGCGGCCGACAGTAAATAGTGACAGGCCCAGCGTGTCTGAAAGATCTTCTTTTCACCTGAACAATGTGTTCTGATGTCTTCAGTGACTCCATGAGGAATATGTCACGGATGGCTGAGCCCTAAAAGACGTTTAAATCCGTACAGTCTCACAAAATACAGCTGCGCTGAAGGACCATTTCAGCGTCTCTAACAAGTTTTTAGCAGTGCCTACGCACCCCTGATTGACATCTGCACTCATGTCAAAGCTACTTTGGCTGGAAATTAGCAATGAAAAGCTCTGCATGGTCTGGTGGGTGAATTTTGTTTTTCGGAGGATTATTAGAAAACGTTTTTGTCACATGTCCAATAAAAACTGAGCAACTTCAACCTCTCTCACACTTCCAGTTCCATTTATTCACTTCAGCGCTTCTCAGTTCAGAGTTATTTGTATCGTCAGCTGCTGATATTTATCTCAGTGCCATTTTCACCATTCTGTCCTGGTCAGGGGAGAATAAGAAATGGACCATTGTGAGCTACAGTCCATTCTATCCTCAAGAAGAGAAATATCTACCCAATTTAAAGGGCCGACTGAGAATTGTGTGAGCAGTTCGTCCCAAAACAACCTTTTTCTTTTGAAGTGTTTTTAACCATTCTGCTGTGTAATTGGCATATTTTAGCTGTTTTGTTGTTTTACTAATGGATTTTAGTTGTTATGTTTCCTTACTAGAGAATTTTTAGCTGTTCTTTTGTCTTATTGGTGGATTTTCAGCTGTTCTGTTTCCTGGTTCCTGTTTTGGCTATTACGTTTCCTTACTGGTGGATTTTTGTTAAATAAAAGGAGCTTGGAACTCTGGATTAGCCATTAGCCTTAGCTATAGTTGCTAACTTGCCGGCTTCTAGCCGAGGCCTAGTTCATTTTTAGAATGAGAGAAAGTGCATAGTCTGAAATATGTTGTGACTTTTGAGTGCAGTTTACATCAGTTGGTCTGTGTAACACTGTGTAACACAGTCTGAATGTAGGACAAAATTCACCTGCAAATCATCTCTCACAGCAGGCAACATCCACCCAATAACAAGCTACGAACACCACGCGCCTTACTGATGGCCATAACACACTCTGCATTATGTTTTGGTTCTTTTTGTTGTTATTTTATAGTTGTCTGTTCCACTACTGATATTCACTGATTCTCTGCTGCAAACTCCTCTGTGGAGATGCTGGTCAGCAGAAGTGACCACAGAAATAGAGAAACTCAGAAATAAACAAGAGCAGCTGTGGAGGAGCCTCCTACTGGATCCTTTTGGAGCCATAAAGTTGCTGACCAAGATTGCAGTGTTTCACAGTGTGTGTGTGTGTGTGTTCGGCAGCTTTATTAGAGGTTCCAGAGGAGGACAGCAGTGTTTGGCCAAGACCTCAACTGAGTCTTCACAACTTCCACTTTCCACATACACACAACCAGGTTTTTCCAGCTTTTTGTGTGTGTTTATACTGTTTATACTGTAGTGATGTAGAATAAGTTGAGTTTTGATTTGATCTTTGCTGTACAGATTTTTACCTCCGAAATGATTTCTTTATAGGATACACATATTTTTAAACCATAAATGTAACTGGATTTGTAACTAATTACAACTAAGTACATAAATACTTCATATACCTGCCTGTGTGTGTATTTTACTGGCCACATAAACATGTCATTATCAGTTTTTTTATCCTTTTATTTTGAAAGTTTGTTTTTTGTGCTGGTGTGGGAGGGCAGCGGGCAGCTCTACGTTTCAGTTACACAGGGTCAGGCATCCCATTACTTTTGTCCATAGGATACATTTCACTGTGTGTTGTATGACTATGCATGTGACAAATAAAAAATCTTGATTCTTGAATCTTGAATTATATGGACAAAGGTAAAGGGACACCTGACTCCCGCAAAAACCAGCCGACCAGGAGAGCAGTGTGCTGCGCACATTACTTTATATGAATGCCTGACCATTACATCAACAGGGACTTTAATGTCACTGCATTTGGAAACACAGACTTTCATATGGAGTTTGTCCTTCTTTGCAGCTGCTAAAATGGTTCTGATCCCAATGCTCTGGACTCTGAGGGGAACTTGTTTTTCTATAACATCAGATTAAACGTGAATGCCCTGCAGTGATAAATAGCTTTGGTTTTATATTTGATTTGATTTTACATTAATGTTTAAGTTGAGATTTACAGAAATCTTTGAACTGTAGCTGTGTGACTGTGTTAAAGGGAATATTGCTGTTAAAAAGGCTCTTGTTTGTTTAGTGTTTGCAAATCAAATGTTATTGCAGTTTTGTTCATATAGCAGTACTTTAAACATAAAAGTGTGCAATACACTACTTTTGAATTAAATTTGTATTTTTTTACAATCACAGAAA
>JBBPCY010103111.1:0-20141 GCA_037974405.1 Brachyalestes nurse | reverse complement strand
TTTATATATATATATTTATATGTATATGTAATATATATATCTATATATATAAATTAAGCTGTATTTCCATATAAAATATAACTATGATTTTTTTTTAAACTGTCAAGAGAACACAAAGAATGCACCTCTTGGGATGGTGAAATGGTTTGAAAGTAGCCAATCCGAGAGCGTTATTCGTTTCTCGTTGCTGCTGACTGGCAGCCCTTTTGTTCAGAAGTCTTGTAAGTGATATACATTTGCACATGCTTCTAGCAGCGTGTCACTCATGACAAGCAATATTTAAAGCTTCAAGCTTTAAAACTGCACTCCATTGTGTAATACAGGAATGTGCTACAACTTGCACAGGTGTTACAGATGCAGTAGTGATGGGCCGATCCACGTTTTTTCCAGTTCCGATCCGATTCCAATGACTGCCGATACCAATACAGATTCCGATATAATTTATTTATGTCACATTTCACAAAAAGGTAGCAGCAACAGTTGTAAAATTTTGTAAATATCAAAAACAACAATATTGGCTGAATCAAATAAATAGTTCAAGTATTATGTCCATTTTAGCAGCAACAACAGTGTAAAAAAAAATGAATACATTTTAAATTACGTGAATTTGGAGACATGACATGGGCAGAGTGTAATCTAATCACTTCTGTATTTAAGGTGGACTGGCTGAGTTACGAGATGCCCAACTTTAGCCTCATGTTTTGAGATATAGAGAGAGGGGGAGAGGGCAAAACCAGCCAACAAAACAGCCCCTGAAAGAACCCCAAAGATGTCTTGAGGGAGAGCTAAGAGTCTTCTCTGATTTTTTATTTTTTTTTGCTTTTGGGTTGTCTGCTGTAAATTTGTTGCATTTTTACACACATTGCAAGTAGCCGTCTTGCTTTTCGGTGTTTCCAAACTAAAGTATCTCCAAATAAGCGACATTTCAAAACAAGGCTCGCTCAGACTGAAGTTGCCGCGGGTGGGACGGTGTCGAGTTTAATGTCAAGCGCAAGCTGCGAACTGCAATATACACTCCAAAAAATAATTTGTCAGATTTAATTAATTTTTTTATGACACCTATTTCCATCTAATTTTATTAAATACATGTTTAACACATATTTATTAATGAAACTGAACATAATATTTTCATTTTCAGTTAAATTGATAAATGTTATTTTAGTTTATAATAAATGCTTGAATTTTGAAGAAAAAGATGACTAATCCCAATCTTTATTCAAAAATGAAATACGTTTATTTATTTGAGCAATCAATTACTTTTTTTGAATAAGAAAGAACTGTACCTGTGGTTGAAGTTTTGCCCATGTCAGTGACAAAACAGCAGTGTTACTAAAGTACAAACAGAACCTCTTTCATATCTATGAGCTACAGGTGAATGGCAAAACCAAATATAAATGCCAGATACCAAGCATATAACTTTGCACATGACATCATAGAACCTTTTGCTCAGTCTTAATATTAACAAAATCAATATTTACAAAAACATACCCATCTGAAGATTTCACAGAACAGTAAAATCCAAAAAATCAAAACAGTTCCAAAAACAAAACATAAATACTGTTTGTGTGTGTGTGTGTGATAATAGGAATAATACAATTATTAACTATTCTTGAAGTAATTTGTTTTTCAGGGCCAAAACTTTAGATGACTGTCTTTGTCCACTCAGATTCATGACAATCTTCTGTATGAATTCAAAATCCATTTTAGTTTGTCTGGATAGCTGAGTTTCAAGGCATATATAAGTCCAAAGAACATGGCACAGCCTAGAGCCACATTTTTCAAACCCTGAGTGACATCCACTCCTTCAATTACAATGCCGACATTTGCAAGTTCCTTAGTAGCTCCGGCACCCTCCCTCCTGACTGTGTACACTGCCATCAATGTCTGCTCCATGTCCTTCTCAGCCTCTTCCAAGTCCTGGAAAAAAAGTACACTAACCAATTAATTTAATCTTTAAAAATAGACAATAAATGTGATTTAACCCTTTAACAGTCACCCCAAGAAAAAACACAGATTTTTGAAAAATCTTATTCTAGGCCATTGACAACAAAAATCAACCACTTTTTGAAACCATGACCATGCAGTTTATTATAACTCAACCCCAAGTGATGCCCATAATTGCCAACACCCACATTAGAGGAGTAAAAAAGTATATATCAACAAAAGGTAGTTATTAGGAGGGTGAAAATACAACAGGTAGTGAGTGAATGCACAAAACCATCCACTGCAGATGTACTGCACACCATAAATCAAAAACATACAACAAAAAACCCACTCTATTACAATGGCGTATGGTCATGGTTGTTCATCATTGTTTTTAGATTAATTTAAGTCCTTTTTGACTATTGTAATAAATGTGCAAGGACACTTTACATATGCACAAGGGAAACGCTGGCTATATCCATAATGGCTATGTGCAAGTTTATAATGAGCAAGTAATCTGTACCTTGTAGTCTGTGATACACCACAATCTCTGTGCTGCCACATTAATATCCTGGAAGGGAAAAAATAAGATTTATTCACTACATTACATAAATAAAATGTAGTCATCAAATATTGTATTTCTAATATATCAGATGTATATTTACAGACAACTTACACCTGAAGAGATTGCCCTGAACAGAGCATGGGGTGCCAGAAAGTCTGTTTTCAAATGACAATTCTGATAGATAAAAAAAACAAGTTAGCAAAGTGTAAATATTTCATTAGAGATTACATTGCTGCAATAAGGAAATTACTGACCGGCCGCTTACATTATTATGGGCCTGCCCATTAAAATGAATGGGAGCGTAGTATTAGGACACACCTGTTTAAACTGAATGATATGGCTAAAAGTATTAGGACACAGCTGTCATGCAACACTATATGGACAAATGTATTGGGACAGAGCTGTTTCTTGGCGGCAGGCCCATTTCAAAATTTCTTCAGGAATTTTCTTTCTAGTTAATATGTGACACTACCACATAAGGGCAGGATTCCCTTTATATACATATATGGCAAGATGCCACAATAAAAGAGTGAGCTGCCTCATAAAAGGGTTATCCTTAATATAAATGAACTCCATGGTGGATGAGAAGTAATAGCCCAAGCCGTCAGGCCTTTTGCAGTCCACGTTGGTAGAAGCTCCAGGGGAGATGCTGGGGGTAGACCTTATGGGTCCATTCCCAAGAAGCAGTTCCGCTTTGCTATGAATACAGCTCAACTGGAGACCACCGGAAGGACACCTGCAGAGCTGGCTCTTGGCAGGACTCTGAAGGGCCCTCTGGAGAGGCTCATTCACAAGCCACCTTCTCCTGGTCAGCCGG
Organism: Brachyalestes nurse; assembly: GCA_037974405.1. NCBI lineage: Eukaryota > Metazoa > Chordata > Actinopteri > Characiformes > Alestidae > Brachyalestes > Brachyalestes nurse. The sequence goes on along the minus strand of JBBPCY010103111.1, from coordinate 16,836 downwards.
CAGCCTACAATGTGACTGAGAGACAGCAGAAAATGGCTGAGGAAGTTAAAAGGAGAGTAGGAATGCACCAGGCCAGACAAGCTAGGTACTATAATGCCCGCCGTAAAGATGCACACTTTAGGCCGTGAGACTTGGTCTGGGTCAGGACACATCCCCTCTCCAAAGCCACGGAAAAATTCTCTGCCAAGCTAGCACCTAGGTGGGAAGGGCCAGCAACAATCATTAAAAAGTTAGGGCCAATAAATTACAGGGTCAAATGGAGTAACCCACCCAACAAACAAGATTCAGTAAACGTGGTAAATATTAAAAAGTATTATGGTGTCTATTATGATGTCCCTTCGGCTGGGGGGAGGGTCTATGTGACACTACCACATAAGGGCAGGATTCCCTTTATATACAAGATGCCACAATAAAAGAGTGAGCTGCCTCATAAAAGGGTTATCCTTAATATAAATAACTCCATGGTGGATGAGAAGTAATAGCCCTAATAAAAAACATGTAAAAATATTATTTGTTAGCACCCCTGAAGTAAAGGGAGTGACCTGTCAATCAAGGTCAGCTGATAGACGGATCAGTATGACGTCCCCTTTTTTTCTTTGAATGGGATAAAGGAGGGAAAAAAAGAGCGCGCAGGGGAGAGAGGAAAAAGACAGGGAGTCTATGTGGGACCTGTTTAAAACACTTCATCTAAATTGTCTTTGCAAAGTGAAAACTTGCACAAACTCACCGGAGCCATCGGACTTGAACATCCCGTGTCGTGGGGAAGTTAAGCCGGTGAGACGTATTTTGTCTTTTGGCAGATTTTTTTTTACTGGAGGACTTAATTTTTCTGAGTTTTTCGGGTTTTTTTTTTTTTGCTGTGTTGGACATATTTTTGCTGTGGATTACTTGCTGGTTTTAGGGAATTTTTGCCTTCTTATTTTTGTTGCAGGTTTTTTTTGAGGATTTTCTATTTCTCAGTTTTGCGGTGTTGGAGAAGTGCATTGCACAGGGACGTCCGTGTATGCGCGCTCGTATTGAGACTTTGTGACAGAGAGACACTCATTCGTGAGCTGGGAGAAAAATATAAATGGTGGAAAACTGTTACCCGTTTGTTTACTGGTGTTTTCAGATTGTTACAGATGTATGGTTGACGTTATGCAATATAATACAAGAAAGACAGATGTTCAGTTCATCAGATGTTTTCTTTGATTTATGCACTTAAATTAATTAATAAAATAAAAATAATGGTTGTTTACGAACCCAAAGCATTAGCATTAGCCTGCTAGCGGCTGTTAGCACATTAGAAAAATAACGTGAATCAAATCTTAGCAAGTCAACTAACTATTAAAACTGCTCAATGTGTAAAGGTAACATAAATACTGCTACTGATTCGTAGCAACTGGTCAGAGGTAGTGCTGGGTGATACATGTCTATTATATATATCTAGTATACTGGTACTGGTATCAGAAGTTGCACCAGTCATTCCTTTTTTTTTTTGGTTGATTCTTATTCCTGATGCCTAATTCCACTCTGAATTGTTTCGTTTCTACCATTCATAATCAAAATAGCCAAAAATGGAACATACAACATACAAAAAAAGGAAGATACAAAAAGATACAAATGGAAATTTGAGTATGTAATTCCCCACACACAACATTGTGATATATTGTTCTTTCCTAAGTTTGATCTGTAATTCTGAACAGTCAAATTACACAACAGGTAAAAATATTCAGAGATAAGTTTATGTGGGTGTTGTAGTGTTTTTCATGCTGATTTCAAATCTGTGTTTAGTTTTTCCCTAGCATGTATGGTTTTTATGATGAAGCTAGTTATATATTGCATGATAGTTGGTATAATTAGCATGTAATAATCATATGCGAAGCGTTTTTGAAGATATTTTCACTCACACACTAGTCAGCTTGAGCTAAATTAAGCATAGTATGTAGCTAACTTGCTAACAGCTTAAGATTTTAAGGTGGAACTCACACTTTGAAATTTGGTTCTGCATTGTTTTCACACAAAGCCTACCACGTATTCTCCGTACGACTGCTACACCAAACTGTAACATCTGTACTGGGACTATTTGGTACAAATACAAATACTGTTACATTGAAAACAACAGTATTTGAAGGCTCTGTCTATGTAACTATTTGAATAACACAAGTAAGCATAAGTCAGTATGTCCAAAATTGTGGATATGGGAAGATCTTGTTACACATTTTGCACTCTCCTGCCGCCGGACCTGGTCACACCCACAAGGGATAAACTTGAGTTGACATTAATGATTCGTTGGCTTTTAATTTGACTTGTCTCATCCCAAAGGGTACCTGGTGGCCTAGTGGTTAGGGAGTTGCCCCTGTGATCAGAGGGTCGTGGGTTGGAATCTCAAGCCTGCCGGTGGAACCACTGGGGTACCCTTGAGCAAGGTACTGTCCCCACACACTGCTCACTGAGCACTGTGTAATTGTGCCACATAGTCGGCATTCATGAAGTGTTAATCAATCTTGAAAGTAGACATGTCATTTATTGAATTTGTTGTCTGGAGTCCTTGTATTTCCGTATTTCTGATTAAAGGGTCACATGACCACCACCCCCTACTCTGTGTGTGTAAACAGCCTCTCCTTCTCCCATCATAGGGTCGGGTGATTGAGCACTATGGGGTCAGAGGTCATGAGAGGGGGCAGTGTGTGGACACTCGTTAGCTGGGTCTGAGTGAGAGCGATGCACTCAGGGATGCAGAACGCTCTCACACTACATGCCTTCAATTAAGTTGTAAAACTCCCTCGCTTGTCCACAGCTATTCATCCTGCCCTCATGTCAGCACAGGCCTTGTGTTGTGACAGCCATTTCACACAGCCTCCCATATCTCTCTCTCTCTCTTTTTCTCTTTCTTTCTCTTTCCCCTCCCTCTCGCTCTTTTTCTCTCAATTCAGTCCATTCGTTACACTTTACTGACCATATTTTTCATATTAAAATTTAGATTTTTTTAAGACTCTCTCTCTCTATCTCTCCCTTTTTATCAACCCCTCTCTGGCTGTATTGACCAGAATTGTAATGTGTATTATTTAAATAATATGTAATGTTTTAATTCATTGTTAGTTATTGCTATATTGTTGTTAGTGTTTTTGAGAGATGGTATAATGTGGTGTTTTTTTAAGGGTGGCATTTCTTTGAATGTGTCTGAAGGGGTCTGTATCTGGGAGTGTGCATGGGCTGAGGCATGTTGTGTGCCGATATGACTCTGGATGTGCCTGGGAGTTTTGAAGATCTTCTTAGCATGGGAAGAGAAAAAGGAAACTCGCCAAACTCTGGTCTGCACGTGGCCTTTGTTGTGTTTCTGTGTACTCCAAGTATCTCGATCTTTACAAAATTCTGTAGGATTTATATTTCACAGTGTTGTTCTTTGGTTAGGTGGGATTTTAATTTGTGTCATCTGTCTTGTTTTAGTTTTATTAATATTAATGTCAAATGCCCAATTTTAATAGTAGTCTTCTAGGGGTGTTATATGCTCTTGTAGGGCTTGTGCTGTAGAAGCTAACAGGACCAAATCATCTGCCTATTTTAAAAAAATGCACCACTTTCTCATGCTAAATTGATTGCTTTTGAAAGTTTGTGTCCTTGCTTGTTTGTTGATGTAAATTTTGAAAAGGGTCAGGGATCAGTTAGAGCCTTGATGCACTCCACTCACTCACTCAAACTCTCTCTCTCTCTCTCTCTCTCTCATATTTTTGTCCTTTTTTACCCCTACCACCCTGCTGTCTGACACTTATCTGTTGCAGTGACCTTTCAGTATGTCACTGTGTATTTTTATGATAATTCTCTCTCTGTTCTCTGTATGTTGTCCTCTCTCCTCAGAGCTTCACAAACAATTAGCTGTCAGCCTTTGCTTGAGCCTCCGCCATGATGACATTTTGGGGTTTCACATCTTCCTCTGTCTCTCGTAATCAACAGCTGTTGCCAATGCATACAATGGTCAATATTAAAAGTAGTCAAAATAAGAAGAAAACTTTGTACAGACCCCTAAGTTTTTAATTAGTGGAAGTAGTCTACCCTTTTCGTGGGCTGAGCACATATTCGCTGTTCTTTGGGCTACCGGTGTTCATGTTGGTCTTTTTCTATTTGCAGGTTGTGGGCACTGAGTTTGTACAGGGTGAGGGCGTGTCTCTCATTATGTAGCACTTTTTTATTAATGGAGGTGTTGTCACTGATCCAGTGATGAATGTATTCTTTTTGGTGTGTTTTGTTGAGGGTGCTGTGCTGTATGTGTGAAGCGGTGTTATATGGTGTTTTTGAAGGTGGTGTTTCTCTTGTGTGTCTGAGGGGGTCTAAATCTGAGTGTGCATGTACTGACGAATGCAAAATGTACTGACGAGTGCAAAACGAATACATTTTAAATTACGTGAATTCGGAGACACGACATGGGCAGAGTGTAATCTAACCACTGTATTTAAGGTGGACCGGCTGAGCCCAACTTTAGCCTTGTGTTTTGAGATATAGAGAGAGGGGGAGATGGCAAAACCAGCCAACAAAACACACAAAATAGACCCTGAAAGAACCCCAAAGGGGTCTTGAGGGAGAGCTAAGAGTCTTCTATGATATTCCTTTTGCTTTTGGGTTGTCTGCTGTAGGGCTGCCACAAACGATTATTTTGATAGTCAACTAGTCACTGATTATTTTTGCAATTAGTCGACTAATCGGATCATGCGTACATTGGACGTAAAACTAAAGCTTATTACACCAACAAGCTGCGTCTCTTATATAACCATCATTAGCTTGCAGCTTGAAGTGTTTAAAGTATGTGCCAATTAAAAATAAAGACAAGATGACAACTTTTAATGAATTTTGCAGCTTGTAGCAACAAACAGTCCTTTAACTGTAGCATAAATTGCAACATTCCTGTAAGTGTGCAAAACTGCTGTTTACAAGTTGTACGATTTAGAGCAATCACCAGAAACCCTCAGTTTACCCTCAGACTCCACAGGGTTAAAGTATTGAATAGTACAAAATCAAATGAGGTAACATTAGGCACTTGAAACTAAGAAATTATCCACAAAAAGGTTTGGGCTCTCTCAAATATAACAAAAGTGCACTCTGTGCTCAGTGCTAACAACTATATTCAACGTTACTACACTGACTGTATATAGTCCCAAATCTACACAAGACTCTTGCAGGGCTGGCAACTCTCACGCAATGAGCGTGAGACACACGCATCTGACTGACACACGCATTCCCCCTCACCAACTCCGGTACGTCTGTCGCCGTGCACCATCCTCCCCCCACCTCTCCGTGCACACTCCACCCACACCCATTACGTCGCCGCTTGCCGCTCCCGACATCGGTCACACACACCCCAAAATCTCACTGCAAGGTTCTTGGAAAAGTTTACAGCCCTGCTCTTGTTCACAGCCAGGAAAGTTAGCTATTCTACTTTTCCTGGAGAAAGGCTTGTTCTCTTTTTCGTGTTTCCTATTCAAACACGACATCACTGTTATAACGTTACAGCAAACACATAACATATGTGTGCTAAGGCTTGTGAAATCGGCATCGTTAATGTTACATTTACAGCTATCAATATGAGTAAGTAGCACACTGTTTACGCTAATGTTAGCAGCTAACTAGTCAATTAGCTTACCGAGACGACTGTCCCAGCTTCAAAAAAATAAACGGCGTGTCGACTATTAGATTAGTCGTTGACGATTTTGATAGTCAGCGTAATCATGACTAGTCGACCAATCGTGGCAGCCCTAGTCTGCTGACGCATCTCGTATTACACAGCGTCGAGTTTAAGGTCCAGTGCAAGCTGCGAACCGGAATTTAGAGATCGGGGATGTCTGACCGATATCCGATATCGGATTTACGGCTATATCGGACCTGATACCAATATCGGATCGGATCGGGCCCATCTCTAGATTAAATATAGAATTGAATATTTTAGCCAATTTTGAATCGGTGGATTGAATGTTTTTATTGATCTTTTGAAAGTGTAACTCTTCTTGCTCTTTCTACCTAAACACTCCTAGTCCTGCTGAAGCTGTCAGATGCACTGATTAAAAGTCCTAATTAACAGTTAATCCATAGTGTTGTGTTGTTCAGTCCCTCTGAAATTTTGATTGGTGTGATCTGGCTTCTATTTATTTTTTTATTTATTTGGTAAACCATGACTTTTGGAAAAACCATGGTTTTGTTGATGCTGATGTCTCATGCCCACTTCTGACAGTAAATCTTATATGTTGGTGTAGGTATTTTTATTTCTTTCTCATTTAATTTAGTCCTATATTTAATGTAAAAAAAAAAGTAGTCAGTGAAAGACGAATATTTTCCTTTTGTTTGTCTGATGGACATGTTTTCAGTGCATGTAATGTGTAAATGTGATCTATTCTGTTTGGGCAAAAATCCAATTTGATTTTCGATGGTGTGTTATGTTTTATTAAATATGTTAATAATCTACTGTATACTATAGAACAGCGTTTCTCAAATTTCTTTGTCCTGGGGCCATGTCATATTGGGCTTTGGGGCCATGGGGCCCTGCAAAGGCCAACGCACCCAACCCCAATAACATGTTTTGTTTTCAAAAGCTGGCGTAATTTTGCTGGTTTCATTGTGTCATTACTAAACATAGTTTGGCATATAACACAGACTGTTTTTTGGGGAGAACTATAGCTAGAAATAGAGCCAATAGAGCCTAGAAGCTAGTGAGGGGCTGCGATGTGGAGGGTGTGGGAGGGGCGATGTGGAACCACGGTACCATGCGCTAATGTTTACAATGTATAGCAATGGCTACTGCGGTCACGTAGCTAGTACAAGACAGATGTATTCGTCTATAGTGAGATTTGGGAAATTTCCTTGATAGCCAAGCAGTTGAGATCAGTGCCCTTAAAGTGCCCTTAAGCAGTTGAGATCAGCCCCGTTACTGTAAGACTCCTCAAATTTTACCTGTTCTCATCTGATCACCCTGGATCACAGAGGTGCTCACTCAGTCATTTCAATGAGGGGAAAGAGATATCGCACGCGCCATAACACTACAGCAACACGGTTATCCTAATAAAGTACAACACTCGAGTTAGCTTGTGTGTTTACACACCATTCACACACACACCTGATGCTATCTACCTTTACATTTGCAACAGTAGCCTGCTAACTGGGCTGTTAGCTGTTAGCTGCAGAGCTAATGTTACGGCCACATTCTAAAGGTAAAAAGCTTGGTAACCATATACAGCAAAGCAACAAAATGATATAGCCTTAAGCTGACTTACTTGTCCAGGTAGAGATGGTACTGATCCAGACTAAATTTCAGCCATTCAGCAAAACCAGCTCTTTATTGTGTCGGCGCATTTCCAGAGAAAATAAAATGAATCCACTGGTTCTTCAGAGGCACGCATGAAAGAACTAAAAAAATACATTTGTGCTCATTTGTACATCTAAGCTTCACTTGTTTGCAAGTCATGATGTCTCTACAGGCAAAAATGGTCTCTCACACATAGCATTGACAGTCGGTGGAGCTATTTTTTTAGGGGAGGGAGCGAAATTCTTTTGGTGGGTAAAGCATGAGAAAGGGGAGGATACCTTTCCCCTTATGACGACATATGGGGCTAAATTCCAGATCAGGCCATCTGAGCCGTCTCTCTTTGAACGGCGGAGCAGGATGACCAAAGCACACTTTACACATATCGCCATTTCTAGCCACTGCAGGACCATAATCAGGCTAGGGCAACTCATATTAATGTTAAAAAATCTCATAAAGTGAAATGTTCATGTCATGGCACTCTTGCCTTAGATCTAATTTTAAGGTAAAATTAAGAGGTCGGTGTAAAAAATTAATGGCCACCTAATTTAAATGAAGGGATTTGGGGTAAATTAAGGTAGGGTTAAGCACATTTTAAGTACATTGTGTTTCATAGTGATACACATTATGTGGGGTTTATCCAGTTCCTTTGAAGGCCTGGAAGTACAGAGCAGTTTTAAAGCATTTCTGTGTTTTTAAAGGCTGTGTTTGGCTGCCTGTCTCCCTGTTGCTAAGCTAAGCTAGGCTAACAAACAAGCTAAAATTTAGAGAACCACTTATTCATAAATTATTGTTAACACAGCAAAAACTGACCAGATTCCTCAACCGCCGCACTGATAAGATGCCAGCTGTGCAAGTGAACAATTCCATATGAACAGGCAAATAGTTTAAACTGCTAACTAGGAGCATGTTGCTGTTAGCAAAACAAGCTAAATTCTATCTTGTTTGTGATTATTTGGATCCACAATTACTGCAAACACTAATGCTTCCAACACAAACTGATGGCCCACCTTTCTTTTCATCTGTTCAGCGTTGAAGAAACGCTCATGAAGTAAACTGACCACTTATAGAGGAGTTTTGATTTTTTGAGTGTCTAGAGATATCTGCACCAACAAAGCTTAGCCAGGTCTCCCAGTGTTGCATTTTTGCATTTGTAGTGTGAATTTGGACTCTTTTAGCGTTCCAGATCATTTGGCTCAGTGCACCAAGAGCAGTCAGCTCCTTCAGTTCCCAAGCTGCTCTTCGTTTTACAATATCTGCCTTTAATCATTCAAACAAATTTAGTGCTGTTTTGACCAATTACCTTTCAGCTGGCTTGTTTGTGACCAATACATCTCTATTTTGTACCCTGTTCACCAAAGCACTTGTCTAGTGTCACACTAGACAGTGCGACAAAGAACTGCTCTCTGTGCATATGGCAATAAAAGTCTGTAAAATGAAACTGTCACTACATGGCAGTTCGATGAATTTCGATGAATCTAAAAATACCCAAAGCATTAGCCCACAGCTAATGAAACCTTCGCCAGAAAAGCTTCTGAGTGTAACAATGAAAGCCATACATTACTTGGAAAATGTAGGAAGGAGGCTGAACGGACTAAGGGCACAGTTAAGTCCAAATACAGTGTCAGGCTGTGATACAGGCCGGGCTGGGTGAGCCTGTGTAATCCAAAGTAATGCCAAATACAGAGAAGGTTTGCTTTGTTTAGGGTGAGGTACTGTGTCTAGTGTCTTGACACGCAAGTCAAAATGTTAAACAAAAACCTGCTATAATGTTGTACAGTCCACTTCGAGGACCCCCAACATGTTTAAAGTGAGTTTAAAGTGGACTACAATCAAATAAAACAACACATTTTATCATTTCAGTTTGGAGCTTAGGTTGCCCTATGCACAGGTTTGGCTTTGCAAGGCAAAATAGGAACAAAGATTAAAACTGTGAATTCTGAAAATTAGGTCATTAAATGACTTTTTTGCCCAGTGCATGATATCAGTGCAGCGTTCTGCCTTGACTTGTGTAAGCCAGAGTAATGCCAAATACACAGAAGCCTTGTTTGGTGGCAGCTATACTTAGTAATGACCTTACATAAGTAAGAAGGTCCGGAGCAGGAGCAAGAGGACCTGAATTAATCTCCTTAGAAAGGTGTCTAGGTTGCCCTTAGCATTAAAAAGAACTATCTCTAAACAACTCTGGGCTCCCAAAGTAAAGAGGTGAGGCAAGATCCACCAGTTTTAGCAACTCTGTCATCAAGCCCTGTCTGGAGTACAGGGGTGGCGCCAACAGACAAATGTTTAATTTAAGATCTCCGGGTTTACCGCCCCTTTATAAATACAATCAAACACCACATCTATTCCCAACCAAAATCAAGTGAAGAAATGGACGTTCCTCATGCTGGAATGAGTGTAATATATTTAGTGCAGTACTTCAGCATAAGTGTGAGACCTTGTAGAGTCTGTATTTTTGTCTCCTTATAAAATATACAGTGTATCATTTATTAAATTTACCAAACTGACCAAAATAAGTAAAAGAAAAATAATAATAATAATAATAAAAATTACAATAAAAAACAAAATATCTCTTGCTGAGCTGTTTGATAGTTATGTTTAAAATGGGTTCATTTGTCTTTTATGTCCTCTTTATTTTCTATTTTTGTTGTTTATTTTGATTTTGTCATATAAATATTAGTTATGTGGTCTTTCCAATACTCATGCCCCCCATGTGTGTTGTGCAGATGGAGCAACAGGCTTCTGTTTTCAGTGTAGAAAGTAAATTTATGACAGAATTCAGATTTATTTTAGTAATCAGGTTAATTAGCATAATCCAGTTACCGTAATCTCAGGTAATTCTTGTTTGTGTGTTTCAATTCAGTTTAGCTTTACGGAGACTCTTGATATCAAGTGAAGTTCCCACAGCTGGTGCAGACTCATGAGAACGTTTCTTCTAATGAAGAACCACTAAATCAGGAGCAGGAAATGATGGTGACCAGATCTGAGCTTGTGAAAAAGAGGACACCTTAGCGCATTTGTGTTTAGAGTGGGGTGGTGGGGGAATTACACATATTTGTCAACACAGTCAGAGTGATCTGATCAATGAGCTTAATTGGCCCTAAAGAAAATTGTGGCCCCTACGCCTAGATTGCAGTGAACATTTTGACCTTTTTCACAAAATCTTTCACAATTGTTCAGAATAAGTGCTGGGCAGCCTATGCCAATAAGAAACTTCTGCAAGGATTTTTTTTAAATTTGCAAAAACATTCTTCCCTCTCATGACGCCAGATTCCCCCAAACATTGTGTTGCAGTTGTCTCCTGTAAATGCCATGCATTTTGAAATTATCCCTTTCTTTTTAAGTGTTTCTTTGATTAATTGTGAGATGATTCGTTTGGAGTGCTTTTACATTCAAGTATTTTGCTTTGCACACCGCCATTCTTCCAAGTGAAATACTGAATCAGTAGAGGGAATATTTTCACAGCCCCATGATTGCTACCACCAGTAGACTGTCCTTTCTACTCACGACAAAAACTGTGTTACTTTGCTGGATGAGTTTCTCAGTTTACTGTGGTCATTGTTAGCAATACCGTTGAGAACACCACATTATATTGTGCTTTACACATACAAACACTGTAGCATTGTGTCCACAGATGGATGCTGGATAGCACTGTGTATAAGGATGAAGTAATGAGAAAATAATAAGACAACGGCTAATAAATAATCTTTATTGCAGCTTTCACTAGTGTTAATGCACCAAGCAGCCATCTTGGATTTTAAGGTTGGGGTGCTGAAGTTTCTCTGTCTTTCTGAGTCAGAAATCCGACTTCTGGAAGTCTTCTAGTTGCCCTCCCAGTTCAAACGTAATGCATTATGAGCTTTTACTTGGAGTGTTTGACACTTTTGGCCTGCTTAATAAGCTAATGCTAACTCAGTCCTTTAAGCTACAACTCAAAACACAACAGATTGTGCTGCTCACAACAGTATTTTCTTTGTCTCTTCAGAAATAAATAATCATCTTATTTGGAGATCACTGAAGTCTGACCTGTTTCTCTTAAGGAGAAATTTAGGAGAATTAAGGAGCAAAGGAAAACTGGGAGCCTTATTTTGAATGAACCTGTCTTCTGAGCTTGACTTTCATCCTTCAAACTTCTTGGGTTTTAATCACCACTTGTGTCAGTAGAGCAGTTTTAGGCCTGTACTGTGATGAAACTGTTTATATCTGTGGCTCCCTTACTCAACTAAGTTTCTCTACGATAACTGATTTCACACCAAACCCACTATGTTTACATCTAAATTTCTGAATTATACATACATTTTCAAAAATGGGTAGAATTCCCCTTTAACCTTCTAGGACAACTCTATTCGTGGAGGGACCCTGCCCTGCACTATTTCACTACTTCCAACACACCTGATTCAACTAATCAGCTCATTAAAAGCTCCCTACTACTGGGTGTGCTAAAGCAGGGAAAACTCTGAAATGTGCAGGGCAGGGTGCGTCCAGAACCAGGATTGAGAAACACTGAGTTCAAGCAGGGCCATTTCTGACAATCTGGAGTCTCTAAGTCGCATTCTACGACAGGGGCCCATACCCCAACTATTCATTCAAATTCTTTCAGAAGAGTAAAACAAATGAAAATCAATCATTCATTTTGGTTCTTTTAAACAACAAATAGTTGATTCAGAAACCATTTTAGGATATTTTGACAAGGAATTAAATAAGTAAAATTAAATACATACTTTGAGGCCCTGAGCAATTATTCACAACGTTTTTAGAATCGAATCAAAAAACTTTACAGATCCCGGAGGCTATTTCTAATAATTACAACCGCACAATTACAACCCTCCATCCAAAACAAATAATTCACAGCCAGAGAAATTCCCAAAAGGGGCCATGAAATGTGTATTTTTTGGTTTAATAACAATAATAATACTAATACTACTACTACTACTAATAATAATAATAATAATAAAAATAATAATAATAATTAATAATAGGTTACATTTATATAGCGCCTTTCACAAACCCAAGGTCGCTTTAGAAAAAACAAATCAATTTTACGTATTCTTGAAAGATGAGATAGAGCAGCAGCAGGCGTATAACTAAATATCATCAGCGTAACAGTGGAAGTTGAGACCGTGGCTATGTATAATCTGTAGACATGAAAAGAGAAGGGGTCCAAGGACTGATCCCTGAGGGACCCCTGATATGACTGGAGAGATGGAAGATTTATACAGACACATTGTGATAAATTATCTACTTGAGAGATAAGACTTAAACCACTGAAGGGCAATGTCTGTGATACCACTTGATGAAAGACGGGAGATAAGTATGTTGTGATTTACAGTGTCAAATGCAGCACTTAAATCAAGAAGGAGAAAAAAATTAAGTAACCTATGGTCTGCTGACCGTAGATCATTAACAAATCTCAGAGCTGTTTCAGTGCTGTGCTGAATACGGAAACCTGACTGAAAAGGCTCGTAGAGTGAGGGTTCGTGGGATGGCTCTTCTTCATTTGCCGAGGACTGCTGCATCTTCAAGCACCTTTCTTGCCTCATGAGGAACATGGATGGAAGTCAAGTTTCTTGTCTAAACGTCGTCTGTTTATCTTGTACATGTAAAACAGGATGTGTTAGGTGGGATGAAGACCAGGAGTATAAGCTTGCTATTTCAGGCCTCAAACTGTAGGCTGTAAACTGTATTTCAGCGGTAGAGTGAGTTAAGCTGCTCTACAGGTGTCATAAGCCAATACTTCCTGTCCTGACCCCCGTCTGATCCCACCAACCTGCTCCAGATTGAGGTTTCCAGATATTTCACTGTAGTCTGAAGGCAAACGTTCATTCTTCCAGCAACTTACAGAAGAGGCACATGCATTTTATTTTAAATGTAAAGGATGTGTTCCATTGGCTGGGTGAAATCAATCAAGTTTTAAAAATACATTTAAAGGATAAAAAACAAGTTAGGTGAAGAGTGTTGGACTCATCACCCATCAGCTTTATTACTCTGACCTCTATCTTCAGGTTTATGGGACGTAACGGAGAACATGGAGCATGTTTATGAGAAAGGATGTTGCGAAAGTGTGTTTAACTCTTCACTTTATGAAAAAGAAAAAAAAAAATGGTATTTGTTATGCAAAGTCGGTTTTCACTTCAATTCAAAAACTGCCACTACAACATTGAGATGCATTTTACATATTTTGGAATGTGAATTTTTGGATACTTATATATAATTCCACAAACTTAACAAAGAAGCTTTAGAAACATAATTACATTGAAAGTTAATATGTTCATTTAAGTTTGAGTGAATCATTCAAGTGTATTTAATCAGTACATATTTATTGACTTAAAGGCACAGAGTTGTACAAAAATGTGTCATCGTTCTTGTATCTGTGTATCTGAGCTTCACCGAAAGCTCCTCCTGCTCAGTTTAGGAGAGATAATAAGACTTTCAGCTAAATTAACTAACATCTCGATGTCCCTTGGGTTCCATATCACACTCAGATATTTTTAACTGTGATTTGGACCACAAATACTTTCTTTATTGCTGTTATATCAGAACTTTTTTTCAACTTTTTTCCAATTGGTAACCCTAAATGGGTGACCAAAAGAAAAGGAATGGAATCTCTTGACATAAACCCGCTCTAAATGTTAAGAACATTTGACCTTTTTTCAGTAAAATGAATATTTTGGTGATATGAGGTCTTGCTACAACAGCAATGTTATAATGAGACCGGTATTTCATGGAATGACCACATGCCAACTGTCTGAGCACACAAATCTGAGATAACAACAACAACAAACCTGATTGGATTTGTTCTGCCATCTAATTATGTCCGAGGACCTTTCTAGTGTAAAATCTCTCTGAATGATTAGTTAAAAATGTTGACAGTGGACATTTATTTTCTCTTGTCCGTCTGCCCTGTGAGGAACTGCCAGATGCCTCCTCGGTAAAACTCGTTGCCGTACGCGTAGAGTAAGGCATTGAAGATGGGCGACAGTTTTGCAAGAACTGGGAGAGCCTACAAAAACAAAAGACCAGCAAGCTGTTACTATTCATTTTCTTTTCTCATTTTCTTTACTCTTCTAAAATCAGTGTTTGATGCTCCCTAAGGCCATGTCCACACATACACGGGTGTTTCTGAAATAATTTCCAATTTTCCGTTTTCATAAAAAAATATCTCCGTCTACACGTAATCGTAAAAAACGCTGTTAAAACCATGCCAAGGCTGCAGGTGGCGATATAACCTAAAACTGTGTATCATTGGTGACCAATCAGAAGCCTTAGAGGGGGGAGTCATTAACAAAGACTGTCTGTGTTGAATATAACAGCATTTGAAGCCGACTTTGACGTAGCTCAGGGCATGATTATAAACATGCCAAAACTTCTGACGAGGTTGAGAGCAGAAGTACTTTGTAAACGTCGGGCTCTGTAAATGAAAACCTAATATGGCGCATACTGTGAGGTCATATGTGCGGCGCAAAGTGTGACGTGAAACGGTCCGTTTTTCAAAATCTCAATTTTTCTTGTCAACACGTGAACGCAGAAACAAGAGTTTTCAAAAACCTCAGTTTTAACACTGACCCAAAACGGCATTTTACGTGTGGACAAAAGGCCAAAACGCTTAGAAAAACCTCAGAAATACCCGTGTATGTGTGGACATGGCCTAACTTTGATGATTTCACGTCTGATTGGCCACTGAATTAATTACAGAGCCACTAATGGATGGAGCCTCCCTTCATATTCCACTGATCGTGACTTTTGAAGCTAATTTAAATAAACAGATATTTAACCCTTAAACCTTTAACTCATTCAATATCATCAGCCCTTCTGCCTTTTATTCAGATTACTAACATTTTACTATTTATTTTCTTTCTTTTGTTGTTTAACATCTTTTGTTGATTATCATGCTGGAACAAGAAAGGGGCTTCATCAACTTCTTCCACAGATACTTCCAAGATAAGTGATTTGTGTGTGAGTATGTGTGTGTGTGTGTGTGTGTGTACAGGTTCAGAGATTTTCCTACCATTCGGATCTTTGGTGATACGAGCTTTGTATTATCAAAGCAGGCGTAAATACACATCACCACGTAAGGACCCCAACACAGCAGCAGGGTCTTTACAGGCAGACCTGTGCTGAACTGCAGAAACAAGAATTAGAATAAAAGCAATTAAAAACAAGGAAAAGTAGTAGAGTAAGAAGAATTAACCATTATTGTAAAATTCTTCGTGAATGCTTTGCTTTTGTAATCAAAGCTGAACTGTGTGCTGGTCTTAAACCAGCATATCATCCAGTAATCTGGATTTCACGCAAACGTTTTAGGAAATCTGCAGAAGAAACAGCCCATTGAACAGAGTCACAAGAGGCTTTCAGAGACTTAGCAGAAATACTGAAACAGGACTATTGCGGAATCATGTTTTTTCCCCATTCACTATATTTAAAAAGACTATTCACTCACTATGCAAGGCTTCTGGTGGGAGTACAATTAAAGTGTACATGGCCAAAAGTATGTGGACTCTCAAACATCTCAGTGATGTTTCTATCTCATTGCACCATAAAAGTCTCCACATGGCTGTGGGGATTAGCTTCAAGCCACAAGAACATAAGCGGAGGTGGGTCCTGACATTGGGTAATAAGGCCTGACTCCATTCCAATTCTCAATAGTGCTGGGAACTTTAAGGTCAGGACTCACTCAGGCCAGTCAAGTTCTTTCACACCAAATATGGCAAAACACTTTCTGTGTGGACCTCGCTTTGTACAGAGGGACATTACCATGCATTTCCACCAAAAACGGACCCTAAGGGACTGAATAATGAAAAACAGTGTCAGACAATCATTCCTCCTTCACCAAATACTGTACTAATGTTGCTTTCGTCAACGAAAATTATTACCGAACATTTATCACGTGACAAAAACGCAACGTAACCGCTGGTCATGTGACAATAACTGTACCGAAAAATATAACAATATGTAATATTATTGATGAATAACAACGAGACTACGTTTTTATTTTACAAAATAAAAACTATGATAAAATGACTCTTCATTTTCGTTGACTAAAACGAGACGACACGTTACGTACGATAGGGACCTTAGAGTTGAACAGCGTCCCAATTAAATCTATCTAGATCGGCCAATATAGTGCCAAGGAGAGAGAAATCACACACACACACACACACACTAGGGCTGCCACAAACGATTATTTTGATAGTTGACTAGTCACCGATTATTTTTGCGATTAGTCGACTAATCAGATCATGCGTACATTGGACATAAAACGTACAGCTTATAGCACCAACGTGCTGCGTCTCTTATATAACCATCATTAGTTTACAGCTTGAAGTGTTTAACCCTTTAAGCGCTGGGTTAAATACTGGATTTTGACATCAATATTTAAAAAGCTTGTGGCTTAAAAGGGGTTAAAGATAGAGACTTACTGTAAATTCGAAAAATGTTGAGCATGACCCAAAGTTTATGTGGGGTATAAATATATTTATGTAATTTGCATATTATGATGTCATCATGACGTTTATACACCAACAGGCTCATCAAAGCATTTGATCCAGTTCTGATACACTTCCTCGTTTCTCAAA